>CBVK0100794765.1:0-12076 GCA_900067695.1 Picea abies | reverse complement strand
TGGTGCCACCCCCCCCAACAAGTCATGGTAAATTCCTAAAAGAACAGCATGAACTCAGTAGGTCGATTTCATCATAAAAATCAAAAACACAATTCTTATATAATCTGGCAATGTAAAATAGCAAAACAGAGTAAAATTGAGTTTTTCTCTATCACATTGATGCTTCTAATGCTTAACAATTATCTGACCACCTCAGTGGTATTTATAATGTTTACAGACCAAGTGGTCAATCATAGGAGGGTTGAACCACTTCTAAATTCGACAAATTTCATTAAATGATGCCCTTACTGCTGAAATGGAGCGAGCCAATAATCGCCATGTTGAACAACTAAAATTGAGTTGTCGAAAGTTTAGTAGCTGGAGGGGGCAAGCATGAACAAAAAACATGTTCCTGATTCTCCCATAACTGGACGCCAATACCATAACCACCAAGTCACCCTCCGTTTTTGTGCAAGACGTAGTGCTAGACACAGTGTTGGATCGAGTACCGGAACAAGTGCCAGACTTAGTGCCAGAAACAAAAACATGGTGTGTTTTCACCCTGTAACACCAAAAAACGTGAATCAAATACTTGGAAGCATAAAAACATGATGAATTATACTCAATATAATCATTAAACACGAATCATATGTACCTAGTGTAGATCATACCGTTTTAGCATAAAATTCTTCAAAAAGCTCCTTCAAAACGTGAAAAACAAATATGTACATTCAACAAAAAGTGTCTAATATTTGTCATAAATTGATCATATATCGGGCCCAACAGATGGGCATGTTTGGAGGACTTCCAACCTAGAAGTGGCTACAAGGGATTGTGCTAAATCATCCACCACAATGTAGCTATGGGCGGCCCGTGCATGGGGGTTATGGCCATTCCTACGCAATGGTACATGAGCAAACTAGGTTGTGGATTTAGTATTGGGATGAGGAATCATTAATGGTTGATTCTAAAGAGGTTGTGGAAGTTTTGATGTGGTAGGTAAGGGATCGGGAGGAAGTCCATATTGACGGTTGCACGTCTATATTAATATTTCCTCTTCAGTGGTGAGGAGGATACTATGATCTATTGTGTTTTCGAGGTGTGACTTGTCTTGTGGAGGGAATTTACTTTGTGGGCGTTGGGTTGTTTCTGGGTGAGTTTGGATGATCCCTTGGTGAGGGATTGAGTTTTTTAACACCATGGGTGGTAGTGGTGGCATATAGCTAGGATCCCCCTGAGGTGGCCCTTGAGGGGTGGGTGCTCACAAGGGGTTTGTAGCATCCTTCATATGTTTGAAGTTAGAAATTTGGGGGAAATGATGAGTTTAATGGCCATATTCTCCACATAATGTGCAAGGGTAGTTAGTGTGAAGGTTTTTATTTCTCCCTTGTCATGGTTGTCCATTATTATTTCCTCCTTGAGGGTTTTGGTTGGGTTGGCACTAGTTTCTCCCATCTTGGAGTTTTTTTGATGTGGAGGGTTTCCACCTTATGTTTGATTTCAACTCTTTCCCTTCTGCCAGTTATAGTTGGGTTGTTGAGGGGTATTGGTAGTATTCAACTATTCAAAAACCTGAACCTACTAAACAGGTGAAGGTTTTATAAATTTCACTCCCGCCTGGTGTTTTCCTTGTGGAGGTACAACCAGTTGGGGAGGACCTGTGAAAGGGAAATAAGTATTTCCTTGTGGTGGTCCATATGGGTTGTAAGAAGTGGAGGTGGATCCATTGTTCCCAAGTAGATATGGAGAGATGGGTGGTAGAACCGGTTGTGGGAGGGGTATCTTCTAAGGGAGAGATGTGGGTAGATATGTGCCCATCGTGGGAGGAGGAGGGGCCATGAACGGTTGATGGGGAGGTGGAGGAGAGTAATATGGGGTTCTAAATGTTAGAAAAATAGGACCGTGGAGCAATAAAATAAAACAAATGCAGAAACAAAACAAAAAAGATACACAATACAATAGAGACATGGATTTATGTGGTTCACCCAGTGCGGGCTACGTCCACCATAGAAATTGCCAGGTCCTTCCTTTATTATTATCCAACATATGAAGGAATACAACCTACAACAAACTCGTTGTAACTTCCTCTTCTTTTTCTCACAATCTCCTATCTCAGAATACAATATTCACCATCAACCATAGCCACAACACATTTCCCTCATAAAAGAGGGTTGCCTTCTAGGGAAAAAAACCCTAACATAATCTCTACCGTTAGATCTGCGACCTTATAAAGAACGGCCCAGATTTACAATGAAATTACAATATACATTTACAAGGCAATTTTTCCTTTTTAACTTCCGGGGCCATTTTGAGGACCTAAATGAACATTTTTCAGGATATATCTTATCAATGTTATTCAAAGGCTCTTATTTATCTCCCAAAATGAATATCCTCGATGATACCTTTCCAACGAGCTACCATGTGCCTCAAACGGAGATTGTATGCCAAACTTACGCCCCTGAGAAATTGATACACCAAACTACCCAAAACGGCATCCACAAAACTGTTGGCTTTTCATCTTCTGGGGTTAGGAGTTTGGATTTTATTTTTGATAAAAAGGCCTTGGAGCCTCATTGTAAAATCATCTTCTTTTGAAGGCGAGTAGCGAACACATCTCTTCTCATAGATAAGATGCCACCATTCTAGCGAGTCTTTCTCTCTGTATTTTTACAGTCTTTGTACATTTTCATTCATTAATAGAAAATTGTGTATTACTATATCTTTGTGTTTATGGTTTCATCTCTGATACATTTTTTTTTATATTATTGGATACCCGAGATATCTCTTTATAATTCTTTATTATATCTCTACTCTCATTTCGTGCCTAAAATAATCTGGATCAGTGGTATCAGAGCAGGTTGCTCTTGATCATTTTTCAGTGCATGTCCCTAACGAGGTCCAAGTATAGAAAGTTGGGTCTTGAGCTTGTCTCTCTTGAAGAAAATCTCTCTCACATGCCCAAGAAACCCTCCATGGTGGAAGGAAATAAAAATGACAGAGAAAAAGATTCTATTAATTTGTTTCTTGAGCAAGCTCTCACGCGATAGAGGGATGAAATGATAGAGAATTTTTCCCACATCCTTCAACGCTTGTCGATAACAATAGGTGCATCTTCATCAAGCGACCACTTTGAAGGCACCTCGCCTTTCAAGGTACAATTTAATTTTTATATTCCCATATTTGAAGGATAGATATATGTAGATTCCTTAGAAAAATGGTTAAATCTAGTAGAAGGTTATTTGTTTGTTCATAATTTCTCTGACAGGGAACATATCACCTTCACACTCCTTAAGCCTCTCCCACATGTCAAACATTGGTGGGAAACTTACTGGGAGAAAATTTCCACAGAGGATTCAGGAATATATGGGGTAGATCCCACTTGGGATTTTTTTGTGGATGTGATAAAGGAACAATATTATTCAGTTGGAAACTATAAGGACCAGTACATGATATGGACCACACTACAGAAAGAGGGGCCAAAAAGTTTTGTAGTTCACTAATATCTTCCATACCTTGTGCACCAAGCAAGGTATCAAAGATTTTGAATGAAATTTGGTTATGTAATACCGTGGGGCTCTACACAGATATATCCAAACTGAAATGGATTTTATGTACATCTCATCACTCGGTGTTGCTTATCGATATGATGTTAAAATAAAACAAAAATTTAAGAACCAGAACAAACAGGGGTTCAGGCTTGCAAATCTGCAACAACCAAAGTATGATAAACATGATCGTAACAAATAGTCTCCTGAAAACCATTCCAAGCCACAAGAAAAGAACGGTCATAGAAAGATGAAGAAGGACACTAGAAAATGGTGTGATTTCCACAAAATCCCCTGGCACAACACCGATGAATGTTGCTCAAAATAGTCATTGGTGGCCAATATCAAAGACAAGGATTTGAACCCTGATTCAGAATCTGATTCAGAAAATATTGATACAAGACAGATCATCAATGTAGACCCCACTGTTATTGTCAATACAACATCGGGTGGCTTCACCAGGGATGAAATATTCATGTCATCCAATAGTGTTGATTGTCATATGACATCCAACCCTTCAAGGATGAGTTATTATGTGATGTTTCCCAACTGGATGTTTGTGATGTTCACTTGGGCCAACCATATATGTGGAAGTGTCATGCTATCTATGAGTCTCAACCCCGTATTTTCATTTTTACTCTAGGGGGTCATATCTATAGGATACCAGAGCTAGTTATAGCTATTGTCCCACCTAAATAATGATGCAAGGTAGTATCTCGCACTACAAAATTAACCTTCTTCACAATCTGTTCAAAAGGTGAACATAAGGATACTGCAACCACTACAGCCTCGGCCCAAGGACCTTCTATCCAATAGAAGCAGGTTGAAACAAATGCAACAAAGAAAAAATATTCCTTTTGTACATGACATTTCATGTAGCGTGGTTGGTTGAACAGATTCAACCCCACTAGCAACAGGTTCATGATAGCCTTCCACAGCGAAACATCTCCAGCAAGGCAAGTAGTGCACTAAGATTCAATTGTTTTCTCCTCTCCCCTAGGAACTCAATGCAATGGATTCCATTTCTTCCTAATGAGGGATGATTGATCTAGGTGGATATTGGTGGCCACCCACCTCTTCCAACTGTCTCAAAACAATTTTATGACAATTTTGACAATTTACTATTTTTAGTAGTTTTTAACTTTTGGGGCCATTTTGAGGGCCCAAATGAAGGTTTTTTCGAGATGGAGATTCTCAATGATTTCCAAAGGCTCTGATTTATCTCCCAAAATGAATCTCCTCGATGATACTTTTCTCCCCAAACAGAGATCGTATGCCAAAGTTACACCCCTGGGAAGTTGATCCACCAAACTACCCAAAACGGGGTCCACAAAACTGTTGGATTTTCATCTTCTGGGGTTATGGTTTTGGATTTTATTTATGATAAAAGGGCCTTTCGATCCTCATTGTAAAATCATCTTCTTGCAAATGAGAGTAGCGAACACATCTCTTTTAGTTGTCTCTAGCAAGGCAAGCAACACACCAAGATTCAATCGATTTTCCCTATCCCCCAGTAACTCAATACAATGGAGCCTATTTAATCCTAAGGAGGGATTATTTATCCAAGTGGATATCAATGGATGCCCATCTCTTCCAAATTTCTCAAAAACAATTCTGACAATTTTGGATATTTACTATTCTTAGCATTTTTTAACATCCGGGGCCATTTTGAGGACCTAAGTGAAGGTTTTTCGGAATCAAGATTCTCAATGATATCCAAAGGCTTTGATTGAGCCCCAAAAATGAATCTCCTTGATGACACCTTTCCAACGAGCTATCATGCACCCCAAACAGAGATCGTATTCCAAAGTTACACCCTCGAGAAGTTGATACACTAAACTACCCAAAACGGGGTCCACAAAACTGTTGGCTTTTCATCTTCTAGGATTAGGTTTTTTGGATTTATACTTTTTTCGCTCATTAATATAAAATTGTGTATTACTGTATCTCTCTGTTTATGGTTGCAGCTTTGATACATTTCTATTATATTATTGGATATATGTGATATATCTGTTAAATTATTTATGATATCTCCTCTCTCATGTTGTGCCTAAAATAATATGGATCAATGGTATCAGAGTAGGCTGTTCTTGATCATTTTTTAGTGCATGTCCCTGATGAGGTCTGAGTATAGAAAGTTGGGTATCAAGCTTATCTCTCTTGAAGAAAATCATTCTCGCATGCCCAAGAAACCATCCATGTCGAAAGAAAAGAAAAATGGCAGAGAAGATGATTCTATTAATCTATTGCTTGAGCAAGCTCTCATGCGACAGAGGGATGAAATGATGGAGAATTTTTCCCACATCCTTCAATGCCTACCAATAAAAATAGGTGTGTCTTCATCAAGCAACCACTTTTGAGGAACCTCACCTTTAAAGGTACAAGTTAATTTTGATATTCCCATATTTGAAGGACAGATAGATGCAGATGCCTTAGAAAAATGGTTAAATCTGCTAAAAGGTTATTTCTCTGTTCAGAATTTCTCTGACAGGGAAAAGATCACCTTCGCACTCCTTAAGTCTCTCCCCCATGTCAAACATTGGTTGGAAAATTACTAGGAGCAAAGTTCCACAGAGGAGTATGGAATATATGGGGCCGATCCCACTTGGGATTTTTTTGTTGATGAGGTAAAGGAATAGTATTATCCTGTTGCAAACTATGAGGAACAATACATGAGATGGACCACACTACGGAAAGAGAGGAGCCAAGCAGTTTTAGAGTTCACCAATACCTTCCATACCTTGCGCACCAAGCTAGGTATCAAAGACTTTGAAAAAAATTTGGTTATGAAATACCATGGGGCTATACACAAATACATCCAAACTGAAATCAATTTTTTGGACATCTCATCACTAAGTGTTTCTTATCAATATGTTGTTAAAATCGAGCAGAAATTTAAGCACCAAAACAAACAGGATTTCGGGTCTACAAATCCGCAACAACCAAAGTATGACAAAGATAGCCCCAAAAACCAGTCTCCCAAAAACTATTCCAAGCCACAGGAAAATAAAGGTCACGGAAAGACAAAGGAAACCAGAAAATGGTGAGATTTCCACAAAATCCCCTGGCACAACACCGATGAATGTCGCTCAAAATAGTCATTGGTGGTAGAGATCAAAGACAAGGATTCAAATCCTGATTCAAAATCTGATTCATAAAATATTGATAGAAGACAGATCATCGACACAAACCCCACTACTATTGTCACGACTGAAGTAATTCAACCAGAAGAACCCACAGATCCTAAAGAGGGGGAGCGTCTTTTTCATTCACAGATGTGGGTGAAGGGTACCCCACTGCATTTTATTGTTTATAGTGGAATCCAGAAGAAGCTCATCTCAACAGAGGTCATCAAACAGTTGGGATTGTCAACAACACCACAACTACAACCATACAACATCAAGTGGTTTCGCCAGGGACGTGATCTTCATGCCATCCAACAATGTCGACTGTCATATGGCATCCAACACTTCAAGGATGAGGTATTATGTAATGTGTTGGTTGTGGAGCCTGATTATCTTCCTAATTTAGAGGTCTTTTACTTTCAACTGTGTTTATACCCCATGAAGTATTTAAATTTCATTGTAAATCTGGACCATTCATTATAAGGTCACGGATCTAACAATAGAGATTATGTTAGGGTTTTTTTTCCCCTAGACGACAACCCTCTTTTATGAGGGAAATGTATTGCAACTATGTATGTTGGCGAGTATTGTATTCTGAGAGAGGAGACTGTGAGAGAAAGAAGAGGAAGTTACAACAGGTTTTGCTGTAGGTTGTATCCCTTCATTTTGCTGGATATTAATAAAGAAAGGACCTGGCAATTTCTTTGGTGGACGTAGCCCACACTGGTTGAACCGTGTAAATCTGTGTCTCTCTTGTATTGTGTATCTTCTGTGTTTTGTTTCCGCATTTGTTTTACTTTATTGCTCCGTGGTCCTGTTTTTTCTAACATAATGTTGCCCTGCTGGATGTTTGTGATGTTCTCTTGGGCCAACCATATATGTGGAAGTGCCATGCTATCTATGATTCTCGACCCCATAGTGTCATTGTTACTTTGGGGGGTCATCTCTATAGGATACCAGAGGTAGTTCCAACTATTGTCCCACCTAAACAATGTCGCAAGGTAGTATCTCATACTAAAAAATTCAGCTTCTTCACAATCTATTCAAAAGGTGAATAGAAGGATACTACAACCACTACAACCTCATCCCAAACACATTCTATCCAACAGAAGTAGGTCAAAAAGAATGAATCAAGGAGAAAATACTCCTTCTACATCCAAACATCTCATGTAGCGTGACTGGTTGAACATATTCAACCCCACCAGCAAGAGGTTCATGACAGACTTCCACAGCGCAACGTCTCCAGGAAGGCAAGAAGTGCACCAAGATTCAATCACTTTCCCCTCTAGCCCATGAAATCAATGAAATGGAGCCCATTTATTCATAAGAATGGATGATTTATCTAGGTGGATATCGGTGGCCACCCACGTCTTCCAACTGTCTCAAAACAATTTTATGACAATTTTGGCAATTTACTATTTTTAGCAATTTATAACTTCTGGGGCCATTTTGAGGGCCTAAATGAAGGGTTTTATGGATCTAGCTTCTCAATGTTTTCCAAAGGCTCTGATTTATCCCCCAAAATGAATCTCCTCGATGATAACTTGTGCCCCCAAAAAAGATCGTATTCCAAAGTTACGCCTCCAGGAAGTTGATACACCAAACTACCCAAAACGAGGTCCACAAAACTGTTGTCTTTTCATCTTCCGAAGTTAGGGTTTTGGATTTTCTTTATGATAAAAAGGTCTTTGGACCCTCATTGTAAAATCATATTCTTGCAAATGTGATTAGCGGACACATCTCTTCTTAGATATAAGCTTCCACCATTCTAGCGAGTCTTTCGCTCTGTATTTTTACAGTCTTTGTACATTTTCACTCATTAATAGAAAATTATGTATTAATATATATTTGTGTTTATGGTTGCATCTCTAATACATTTATGTTATATTATTGGATATCTGAGATATATCTGTACAATTCTTTATTATATCTCCACTCTCATTTCATGCCTAAAATAATACGGATCAGTGGTATCAGAGCAAGATTCTCTTGATCATTTTTTAGTGCATGTCCCCGACGAGATCCGAGTATAGAAAGTTGGGTATCGAGCATGTCTCTCTTGAAGAAAATCACTCTCGCATGCCCAAGAAACCCTCCATGGAGGAAGAAAATAAAAACAATAGAGTAGACGATTCTATTAATATTTTGCTTGAGCAAGCTCTCACGCGACAAAGGGACGAAATGATGGAGAATTTTTCCCACATACTTCAATGCCTACCAATAACAACATGCATGTCTTCATCAAGCGACCACTTTGGAGGAACCTCTCCTTTCAAGGTACAAGTTAATTTTGATATTACCATATTTGAAGGACAGATAGATACTGATGCCTTATAAAAATAGTTAAATCTGTTAGAAGGTTATTTCTTTGTTCATAATTTCTATGATAGGGAAAAGATCACCTTCACACTCCTTAAGGCTCTCCCCCATGTCAAACATTGGTGGGAAACTTACTAGGAGAAAATTTCCACAAAGGATTCTGGAATATATGGGGCCAACCCAACTTGGGATTTTTTTGTGGATGTGATAAAAGAACAATATTATCCTATTGGAAAGTATGAGGACCAGTACATGAGATGGACCACATTGCAGCAAGAGAGGGGACAGGCAATTCCAAAGTTCACCAATACCTTGCATATATTGCACACCAAGATAGGTATCAAAGACTCCAAACATCATTTGGTTATGAAATACCGTGGGGCTCTACATAGATACATCCAAACTGAAATGGATTTTCTGGATATCTCATCACTCAGTGATGCTTATCGATATGTTTTGTTGGCATAGGGGAAAACTCAGTTTTAAATGCTCAAGAGAGAACCAACAAAACCCTAACTACTGACCCTTTCGGCAACACCTGAAAAGCAGATGAAGTATCACCTGAGCCAGAGAAAGGGATGATTGTAGGACTCCATTGTATGCAACCTTAGTTGGGACACTTATATCTGATTGTAACACCTTAACAGGGCACTTATCAACTACAGTTCATCAGTAATTAATCAGTATCTACTTCGTAGATAAAACACTAATTACAGAGCATCACCGTATTCAACCAAATTTAGCATCTAGTAGCACTTAGCATAAAGAAACAGATCAGATCTAGCAGATTCAAGCACTAGGCACAAAGCAACATTAGATATATCTATCATTCGTCTATATCAAAACACTTAAGCAAGTCAACACATAAGCACATCAATAGATCGCACAAATCATAGAAACACAGGATATACGTGGTTCACACCCGACCTGGGGCTACATCCACCAACTCTTCTTCTCTTCTATTATCTTATGTCAATCAGTTACATGCATAGAGCCACAAAAACCCTACTCCCCATAGGATAGGAGATATCCGCACTTCACTAGATCCTCCTTCCCCAAGCTAGGTTATAGCACTAAGCCTCTTCTCAATCTCTTATAGTCTCTTTCACTTATCCTTGCAAGTCTCACACATCATGCGCAAAGCATGTACTTAGCACTTAGCATCACACACTTGTGTCACCTTCGATCACATAGACTGAACTCTAGCACTTAGCACACTGACTAGTCACTACTTCTTACATCGCCTAGTCTTCTATTTATACATTATAAAATCAGGCCTAAACATGGGTAAACCCATGGGACGACATCCCATACCCGTTACATTATCCTAAATCCAAAAAATCCCTAAAAAGGGGTTGATATCCCATGATCTCTTCTTCCACTTGCGCTCCACCTTCAACAGCCTGTCGAAGTCCCAAAAGTAGGTCAAACGTGACCAAGGATCCTCAAAACTTGGTCAAGGGCCAACAGGCCCCCAACACTCACCTGTGACTTGTCCTGAGTCACTCTGGTCTGGGTATCTCTACTTCGAACACCTCAATCTTGGCTCTAGTGTCTTCAACCTATTGTTGCGCCAAGGCCTCCTGCTCGACGAACTCTTGGCTAACTACTTCATTGACAGGTCCCTCTAAGTGTTGTTCAGTTGCAACGATGACTTTCTCTAGTTTTTCTCCTCTTCCTTCAATCTCTCTAAATAATTGGCAAGCCTCATCCTGTATAGGTTGGAGCCCCTAAGTCACTTCCATGACTTTTCTTTGAATGGTGTGGACCTGTTGTTGAGCAATGCGCTATTCTTGGGATTACTTCATCCTCTCGATTGCTGGCAGGGGATTCAACTGCGCATGTACTATTTTATGCTTGCTTCTTTGCCTCTTGGAGCTATGATTCCAGTGCCTTCAATTCAGAATCCTCAGTGAGTTGCTCATAATTCTGGGCATTGCGATCACTTAGTTGTTTACATTCTATGGCTAGGGCCTTGATTCTCTCAACTGTTCTTTGAGCAGTTGCTTCTCTTTGATCTCACACATCCCGTGGAGTGTTGAGCATTGTTCGTAGCTCTAAGTATGTTATTCTTTGTTGAAGTTGTTGGATATATTCTGCAAGATGCGCTACTTGTTTCTCCACTTGGTCCTCTTCCTTTGGCTCTAATCCCGTCGTAGAGTGAAGTGTTCTACTGACTGCTTATTTGATTCTAAGCTTCTTTGCAAGCAACTGCTCCTTCTCTTGTTGGATCTATGTTTTCTCCTCTTCAAGATTGGTCTGGAGATCAAACTTCTCCTACTGCACAACTTGGAATTACTCTATGACTACTTTTTGCACTTGGTTTAGGGCCTCTGTTGCCTTTTCTATTTCTTCCTATCCATGAAGAAGGCAAGCTTTGGTCGCTTCAGCTATTCTACGGTGTTGGGAAGGCTCATCTCCCAACTCTGGTTATTCTGATGGCAGGGGCGTAGTGGATACTGCATGGCTGGATTGAAGGGCCTAATGTACCCCTTTGAGTTCAACCTTGATCTTGTTGTACATCTCCTCCTGTTTAGCTTCATGTTTCTGCAAAATGTCCTGTGAGGCATCTTATACAGTTGCGATGATAAAGTCGAAGTCATCGAAAGTGAGCATAGTTTGCATTTTAGTCAAGGTGGCTCTAGATTTCTTTCGGGAAGTCAGTTTCATGGGAGAAACATTCATTTTCTTCAATGGATCAGCTTAATCAACAGGATCCCTATGAGGTGTTACTTTTCCTTGTTTATGTTGATCTTCTCTGCCATTTGTCTCTTTCACTTCGTCATCACCCCTTAGCCAGGTGATATGGATGTGTTGCTCAAGTCTTGGACCTCTTCATTCTTGTTTCTTCTAATGGGTCTAGGGGTATCCTTTGCTTCATGAGTGGTCTCAGGTTTGTCCAGTTCAGGTTCAGACATCTCTGCGGGGTTAGTGGGGATGAGGAGCTCTGTAGACTAGTCCTTGGTTATCTCTTCGAGGTCCTCCTATGTGAGCTTGTAGTATGACTGAAGCTCTTATTTATGCTCATCTGTGCACACAGTGATATAAATGAAGTGTGAATCTACACGAAACTTCATGAGGGGTCGAAACTGATTTAAAGTGAGATCG
>CBVK0100794764.1:0-34702 GCA_900067695.1 Picea abies | reverse complement strand
CTCTTCCGATCTCACTGTTTGCAGAACACCCCATTCATCAAACTCATAAATACCCCTAGGTGTTTTGTCAGTACAAACAGTAAAATAGTAAACTCGTAATGTCCAAACCTCATCTTAAAGGCGATCTTAGGGATATCATCCTCCTTGATCCGTAACTAGTGATACCCTGATCATAAATCGATCTTGGAGAACATCGTCGCACCCTTCATTTGTTTGAACAGATCATCAATTCTCGGCAAGGGATACTGGTTCTTGATCGTGGCCTTGTTTAGTTGATGGTAGTCAATGCAAATCCTCCATGATCTGTCCTTCTTTTGTATGAAAATAACTAGTGCACCCCATGGTGACACGCTATGATGTATGAGTCCCATGTCCAGCAACTCTTTCAGTTGCATTTTCAACTCTTGTAACTCTAGGGTCGACATTCGATAAGGCATTCTTTCTATCGGTTCAATCCCCGATTTTCGGTCTATGGTAAACTCCGACGACATCCCAGGTAACTCCTCCGAAAACATGTCCGCAAACTCTCTCACCACCGGAAGGTGTTCCAGACATTCTGCTACTCCCTTCTCGTTTAACACAAGGATTGTATAAATCTTGCACCCCTTGTGCATACTCTTTCGTAGCTGTAAGGAAGAGATGAACCTCAGGAAAACTCCCTAGTTCTATCCTACAATCACACATCTTTGTCCCTCTTCATTGAACAAGCTCAATTGTTTCATCTTATAGTTGAGTATCGCCTCATGCGATTCCAACCAATCCATACCAATCATGACATCATAAGATCCTAATATCGTGACATACAGGTTGTCCCTCGTGAAAAACTCTCCTAAGTTAAGGGCACAACCCATAACCTTTCCTCAAACCTTCTAATTGGCTCCTGAAGCCATCTCTACAAAGCTAAACTCATCATGTTTGACTTCCTTTACCTTAATACTTTTTAGCATTGCACCAGAAATGAAACTCTCGGTAGCACCAGAATCTATCAAAATACTAAGGGCCTAGTCAGGGACAATACCTATCGTCTTGAGCACAGTCGAGTGATGCTCTTCCTGGCGGTTATTCACCGCTACATGAATCCAATTGGCCTTGCCCATATCTCCCACGGTAGTGGGTCCCATTGATCTGGATGCTCTGGTCCTCTCCACAGGACATTTACGCTGGTAGTGTGGCTCCCCACACATCCAACACCCCTTCTTCGACCTAGTAGTCTTGGTACCTGAAGTAGAAGATGAAGGCCCACTGGCCTGGAACCTTGGTTTGTTCTACTGAATAGGCCTAAACTACTGCCATGATATCTCAGTGTATCTCGGTGTATGTCTCGCTGGAATTTGGTATTGCTGTGTTCCAGATGAAACCTTCCCTGTTGGACTCGTTGGAGTCCTTATCTGACCCCCACTGGTAAGATCCTCCTTTTCTATGAGGGCCTTCTAGACGACATCGTGCAAGGTTTCAGGCATCAAAATCCTAAGTTTTGCACGTAGGCTACCGTTAAGTCCGAACACAAACTTGTTGAAAGAAAGGCTCATTTCTGCTGCTGGAGGGTTAAAGAATATCAATCCAAGAAATGGATAGACAGGGAGTTTAATTTAAGTTTTAATAAAAATCTCCTAAATATTCTCCTTCGTACAAGTGGCATCCATCCTCCGCTTTCCTCCAATAATTATTTTCTTTAATTTATTAATTGTCTCATTTCCCTTACCCACCTAGGATTAGTCCTAAAATCACTCCTAGGTGTCCCTAGATTCCCTTACAGGTTTTAAAAGATTTCCCTAAAATGAAATTGCTAAATTAGTTCAATTTAGAAGGTTCTTTAAATGCAGATTCTTTACAAGTTGACCTCCCACTTTTTACCATAAGTTCCCCTCTTTCCCTTTTTATGTTGCCTCATTCCCTAGTTTCCTAATTTTTATATTTCCCTCCTTCCCCTTTTTAATGAGATAGAATTTACATTTGTGCAATTACCTCTTTTATTATTAATTTAGTATGTTTTTAAACTATCAAAAGTTAAAACAATAAATTTCTTCTTTACATTTTATCCATAGATTTTATTTAATTTCTTACTCCCTTCATTTTACCCCAAAATTTATAAAGACCAAAATTATTGCTTAAGTGGGTTTTTTTTTTTTAAACTTTATTATTTTATTTTTATAAAGATATTTTCCTAACGGTAGAAATTTTTTTACCCCTAACGAAGTTTTAGACTTAGGACTTAGATTCTGAAATGGGCGACATTTTAATTAGGGAAGTTGTTTTAAAATTTCTTAATGAAATATTTGTCTTAGGGCCATCTAGGTTCGTTCCTTTATCATCATCATTGCAACGTGCCCTTCAGGACGCACTATGTGCTCCAAGGGTTCCACTCGCCTCCATTGTTTCTTTTGCGCGACGTGCCCTTCAGGACACACCAAGTGCTCCAAGGGTGCCAGTCGCCTCTTGAATGAGTGGTAGACATCAATAACCCCTGGAGTCAACACTCCGCCAGGTAAACTTGTGGGAGACTAAGGGATTCTAAGGAATAAGGCCCCAACATTATTGCACACCCCTTAGAATCATCAGGAGTGACTGTCGCAATCAACCCCCATGACATCGTGAGTCCTCTTGAACTAGGTAATCGTTAACCTACAGTTCAAGCCACGGTGGGAGTGCTAGTAGGTTGTGGCAGGGCTGTTATCCACACCTCTCCCTCAACCTCTCTGGTAGTCATGTGTGACCCCTTTACTCCATATGTGAGTTTGTTCGGCAAGCTATTGTCATCCTGCATCATCAACAATCATGTCAGAACATGTCCACATCATATCATCTAATCAAAAGGTATTAATATCACAGTAAATCAATCAAACCCCAATAGAACACTCCCTGACTCGATTTGGAGTCGAAGGGGTTCCATCGATGCCTCTGCATCCTCAAGGTCCAAAACCCTGCACACTCAGTAAAACCGAGTCAATAGCACATGTCTATGTCAACGTTGTAAAACAACATGTCATCTACCCATGACGCATCATAATCAAAGTCAAATGTTTTAATATCATAAAAATCTGGATCACTTGCGAGCAAGTGTCCTCAAAGAATAAGTTCGCTAAGTGATCCAGAGCGGGATGTTACAAAAGCTTTCCAAGATCACCATACTTTTGTTGAGTTAAGAGGTTAGGAAGGTTGGTAGTGTGAAAAATATTTGTAAAATGAGATTTGATATGGGTATAGTCTGGACAATCTAATAGAAAGTTCGTTTCATCTTCAACCTTCTTAGTGTCACAAAGGTGACACACTCTTTCATCCCATGGAGTTTTAGGAATTGACCAATGCCCAGTTTCACTATGGAGCTCGTGAGAATTTGTTCTTATCTTAGCAATGCTTATTTTTTTCTTTACACTTTGCAAAACCGATAGATAATTTTGATCTTCTAGATTAGGGTTGATTACATCTTTATAATACCTTAATTTTATTTTTTCCTCTAACTCTTTATCACACCACATTTTTTCCTTAAATTTTGATTTGACATTTTTTTTAATAGTATCTTTATTCTGCAAAATGGTTTCTTATATTATTCCCCAATAGTTTAGCCCTAGTGGTTTGTGTTGAGAGGTGGTTTACCCCAGGTACTATCCTCCAATATTTCTCCATGCTCTATTTCAAGTAAAAAATATTAAGATATATTAAAATATTTCATTTTTAAATATATTAATAAATATCATCATCTATGTCGGTTTAATACATTCATATTAAAGTATTAAAAAATATTAATATTTTTATTATTAATATATTAATAAAAATAGAAGAAATTCAATCCAATATATATATTTTAATATATTAAAATATTTTATAATATAATAATATTATAAAATATATTAAAATGTCATTATATATTATTAATTATTTATTTTTTATTATTATTTTAATGCATTATGTTACATGAACATCTCCCTCATAATGTGTTATAGAGTCCTTCTCTACACGTTAATGTAAATGATCTTTGGGTCAAGTCCCTGGCAAAGTAAATTGTTGATATTAGGGTGGACAATTTACCCCATTTACCATTATCTAGCTTCAATTATTACAAAATAGGAGTTGGCTAGTTGTTGTAAGAAATGGCTTTTTTAGCTGGAATCAGTGAATATAAATTTTACTTGAATCACTATTTTTTTGTTCAAAAACCATTTATGATTGCACAAATGGATTCAACATGTTCAAAATCCTCAATTTTTACATAAATGATCACTTAAATCTATGAATCCATAAATTTCAGATTTTGGGCAAATATCCCCAAAAAAAATCTTCATTTCGTAGAATCTTTAGCCTATTCCTTACAAAATATATTATGATGAATTTATGATGATTTATATCATTTGAAGTCAGGGAAATACTGATGGGTAGTTGGTACATTAATGTTGATAAATTTGACTAGGTTGAAATCTAGAGGGGGATTAGTGCATATATACCTCCCTAAAATTTAGTCAAATCCTGGCTTGAGGGGGAGCACTGGCATGGGTGGAGGTTATAGTTGTAGAAATAGGATAACACAACCACACATGGCATAAAATACATGCCACTAGTTGTTAAGTCCAAAAAATTTTAAAGGAAGGGTCCCTTGTCCCAATTTGATGTCTCACTTGGCCATGACTTAAAAAATATATTATTATTATTATTATTATTATTATTATTATTATTATTATTATATTATAAAGTATTGATCAATTAAATTGATGTATGAAATTCTTTTCTTTATGGGAATAGAAATATCCTCTATATAATTTACAAATTTATACAAGATTAAACATCATTCCGAATTTATTGTACTACTGTCATTTATTTAAGGATGACAAATTTTTCTTTTTTCTAAATACTTATAAAAAATAAATTATGAAACTTAAAACCTACACTCATAATTAAACATGATTTGAAAAATGGTATTATAGCCATAGCAATTATGGTGATTCTTCAAACACTTCATTAATGATTTTAATCAAATCTAATTTACAAATTATTTTAACTTTTTTTATCTCACTATAATATAATCAATTTTTAATTTTCAACATTTTTAATTCATTTAACATTTTTAATTGGAATACCTTGAAAGAATGGACACATCAATTTAAAAATGACAAAACTTTTGATTTGACTTAAAGTATTCTAATCAAATCACTAACTCAAAATATGCATAGATCCTATATTGAATAAAAGATATTAGAATATTAAAACACATTATCTAGAATAATTGTTACTACTAACTCTTTATGGTCATCTAGAAAAACAAAACAAAAAACATTCCCATAAAATAAATCAACTCCCACTCCAAATTCTTGTGAGTCTTTCAAGAATAATCTTCTCTAAATTAGTAATATTGGAAATCCCCATCAAAATTCTATACATCTATTCAAATTTTATTTTATTTCAACATCGTAAATCTCCATAAAAATTCTACACATCTATTCAATATAAATTTATTTGATACAAAACACATCCAAACTTACAAGTTCTTTAGAGTCTTAAAAAATATATAAGAATTCCATTATTTTTATTTCAATATTGTAAATCCCCATCAAAATTATATAGATTTATTCAATCTAAATTTATTAGATACAAAACACATCCAAATTTACAAGTTGTTTAGAATCTTAAAAAATTCTATACTAATTACATTATTTTATTACAATACTATAAATCCCCATCAAAATTCTACCAATATATTTAATTTAAATTTATTAGATATAAAATGCACCGAAATTTACAAGCGCTCTAGAGTCTTAAAAAATATGTACAAATTCTATTAATTAACTAATAGAATATGTTAGTACATGATTGACCATATAAATTTGATTAATTATTATTTTGATTTTGAATTAGTATTAATTTATTAAATTGATTTAAATTTGACTATAATTCTACAAAAAATTTAAAATAATTATTAATAATAAAATAAAAATGATTGTCACAACATCTTAGTCGCAACATCAAAGATAAGTCAAATATAGAATAAAACCATGTTCAATACCACTCCACAAATTTGGGTTAACGAAAATGGTGTATTTATGTTTTATGCTTTTTACATAAATTTTATTTGACTATGTCAATACGATGGTTTAAAAATTCCATTTTAGTTTCCATTTTAGTTTTAATGAAGGTTGTTAATCATTATTATTGACATTAATTCAATTTGTTATAATAATGATAAAATTAAAATTTTACATATATTTAGGATTAGTTACTTAACTATTTTGAAGAGTATAATAAAAATATACATGTTTATGTTAATCATTTAATTTGACCATATTAAAGTAGTGATGGACATTTATTGACTTCCTAAAATGTTGTTCGAGTAGTGATGGACATTTATAGAGCCTAAGTGGACCTAATGGTTAAGAATATGTGTTTCTTGCTAAGAGATCATATGTTCAAATCGAGAGGGGGGTAAGGTATGTATATCTCCTTAGCTCGACTCCATAAGGCATAAAAATATATTAAAATATGTCATTATATATATTATATATATTATTATTATTATTATTTTGATACTTTATGTTGATACATTGATGTTGATAAATTTGACTAGGTTGAAATCGAGAGGGGGATTAGGGCATATATACCTCCCTAAACTTTAGTCAAATCCTAGCTTGAGTGGGGGAGTTGACACGGGTGGATGTTATAGTTGTATCAATAGGAT
The DNA here is from genome assembly GCA_900067695.1 of Picea abies. Lineage (NCBI taxonomy): Eukaryota > Viridiplantae > Streptophyta > Pinopsida > Pinales > Pinaceae > Picea > Picea abies. The sequence goes on along the minus strand of CBVK0100794764.1, from coordinate 28,041 downwards.
AAAATGACCACACATGGCATAAAAGTACATGCCACTAGTTGTTAATTTTGCCTGTCCAAAAAAAATCAATGGGTCTCATACACCAATTTGATGTTTCACTTAGCTATGACTTAAAAAATAGATTGTTATTATTATTATTATTATATTACAAATTATTGATCAATTAAATTGATACATGAAATTCTTTGTTTATGGCACTAAAAATATCCTCTAAATAACTTTCAAATTTACACAATATTAAAAATCTCTCCAAACTTATTATAATGATATCATTCATTTTAAGGATGATAATTTTTTTCTTCTTTTTTAAATACTTATAAAAACAAATTATTAAACTTAAAACCTCCACTCATAATAAAATATGATTTGAAAAAGGATATTAGAAAAATAACACTTATGGTGATTCTTCATTTGATGAAGTGAAACATGTAATTAATGATTTTAATAAAATATAATTTACAAATTATTTTAACTTTTCTTATTTCACTATAATATAATTAATTTTAAATATTTTAAATTCATTTAAAATTTTTAATTCTAATCTTTTGAAAGAATCAAATAATATGAACAAATCAATCTACAAAGGACACAACTTTTCCTTTAACCTGAAGTATTCTAATCGAATCATTAACTCAATATATATATATAAATCATATCCTTTGACACAAAGTATTCTAATCGAATCACTAACTCAAAATATGTATAAATCTTATATTGAATAAAATGTATTATAATATTACAACATATTATCTATAATAATTGTTACTACGAATTTTCTATGTTCATCTAGAAAACAAAAATAACATTCTCATAAAAGAAATCAACTCTCACTCCAATTTTTTTTGGTCTTTTAAGAATAATTTTCTCTAAATTAGTAATATTGTAAATTTCCATCAAAATTCTATACATCTATTCAAATTTTATTGCATTTCAACATTGTAAATTCTCATAAAAATTCTACACATCTATTCAATCTAAATTTATTAGATACAAAACATATCCAAACTTACAAGTGCTTTAGAGTCTTAAAAAAATCTATACGAATTCCATTATTTTATTCCAATATTGTAAATCCCCATCAAAATTCTACACATCTATTCAATCTAAATTTATTAGATACAAAATGCATCAAGATTCACATCTATTCAATCTAAATTTATTACATACAAAACACATCCAAATTTAAGAGTGCTTTAGAGTCTTAAAAATTTCTATAATAATTTTATTATTTTATTATTTTATGTCAATATTGTAAATCCCCATCAAAATTCTAAACATCTATTTAATCTAAATTTATTAAATACAAAACACATCCAAATTTACAACTCCTTTAGAGTCTATACAATCTATACAAATTAGTATAGATTCCATTAATTTCCATACAAAATCTATACAAATTCCATTAATTAATATTTCCATGATAAAGAGATATTAGTACCAAATTAGCCATATACGTTTCATTAATTATTATTTTGATTTTGAATTTGGTTACAATTTTTTTAAATTTGGCTATAATGTTATTAAAATTATATATTTTAAAATAATTTTAAATTTTAAATTTTAAAAAAATTGTCTTTTTATTTAAAAAATTGATACAAATCTATTTAAATAAAATATATACTAATATATATAGTTTAACTCATAAATGTGTATTTCAATCGTTTTTATTTTTTACTTTTATAAGTGTTTAATAGATTTATTGTTAAGATGTTAGGTTCATAATATAGTGTTTGTGGATTCTAATGTCATGAAAACATTAATAAAGAAAACCTGTTAGTAATATGATTTCTCTATTATTTTTCTTCATCCACCCTCACCCTCATATATGAGGGTTGGGGTGGGAGAAATAATAGATAAAACATATTACTCATATTTGAGGGTGGGAGTGGCAGTGAGAGTGAGAGTGAGAGTGGTAGTGGAGGGAATAATAATGAGAACATATTAATGCCTCATATATGAGGGTGAAGGGAATAATAGAGAAAAAAATATTATTAATATGTTTTGTATATTATTACCCCCACCCACCCCCATATAAAGTAATTCTCTATTATTCCACTAATATAGATATAGTTTAACTTATAAATTTATATTTCAATTGTTTTTATTTATTTATTTTAAAAGTGTTTAATAGATTTATAGTTAAGATGTTAGATTCATAATATAGTGTTCATGGATTCTAATACCGTGAAAACAATAATAGAGAAAAAAAATTAGTAATATGGTTTATATATTATTCCAGTGTCATATATGAGGGTGGGGGTGTAGGGAGTAATAGAAAAAAAAATGTTACTAATATGTTTTCTCTATTACTTCCCCCACCCCTACCCTCATATAAAGAAAATCTCCATTATTTCCCCCACCCTCACCCTCATATAAAGAACATGCATTTTACAATTCAATGCTGAAATTATTATAAGATAAGTATTGAAATAACATCCATTCCTTATTGAATGGGCTTAATTTTAAATTATATATATATATATATATATATATATATATATATATAAAATATATATATATATATATAAAGTATTTAAAGATCTACATTTAAATTATTTTTTGTTTTTCTTAACACTAAGTAAATTCAAAATTAGAATACATTTACATTTAAAATATAAGTACTTCTACTTTAGTAGAGGCATGACTATGAACACTAACAAACAAAGGTTATGATCATTAAATCCAACAAGATCACAATAATATCTTGGAGGAAGTGCCTTTGTACAAGTATCTTGGAAATGATATTCATCACAAGCTCAATTGGAACTACAACATTGATAAAATGATAAATGGAGGGTGGAAAGCTTATCCTCAGCTTGAAAATAGTTGTAAATTGGCAAACCTTTGGCTATGCGATAAGAAAAATATCCTCTTTGAGATTGTTGTCACTCCTATTATCTTATATAGATGTGAATCTTGGGGATGCAATATCTCTCATGAATCTTGGAGAAAGATAGAGCATATCCAAAATCATTTTATAACCTGTAATCTCAAAATTAGGGGCAATACACCCTATCCTATCCTCCTAACCGAAGGGGGGGTTTCCCCCATTCAGAGAACAACTCTAATTAGGTACTCAATGCACAAGAAAAAGATAAACAACATGGATAGTAAGAGGCTCCCCAAAATTTATTCAGAATATAGCCAAAATCACAAACGGCTCAAGTGAAGATGGAATAATTGTTAGAATTTTAGAAGTTGTAGTTATATTCTTTAACATTCATTAACAATTTCATGTAATAGGATCATTGAATGATAAAAAAATCACAAAACATGAGATATAATCCTCATCACATGATTCATCTTCCTTTGCAACATTGATCCAGGTGGATATCAGTGGCCACCCACCTATTCCAACTAGCTCAAAACAATCATTGGTGGTCGAGATCAAAGAAAACGATCTAAACTAATATTCATAATCTGTTTCAGAAAATAATGGGAGAAGACATATCATCGATGCAGACCCCACTGCTACTATCACAACTGAAACAATTCAACTATATGAACCTGTTATCCTCACTTTTTATGGATAACTCTAGGAGATCATGTCTCGAGGCCCACAGGTCCTAGACATGGAGTACCGAGAGAAAGATTGACCTAAGCATGGCCCTAGAGGGCCCACCTTTTCTTCTTCCATCATCCTTATCTTGTTAACAGTAGTAGCATCCATCACCATCGTCTTGGTCCTGTATCAAAAAGGGTTCTTTCTCCATCGGGTAATTGGTCCAGGTATCATGGCATGTGTCACTTTTGATCATTAAAACCTTTAAATATATGCATATGATTTTTTTTGTTTCTAACAACTTCTTGGATCTTACATTTTCCCACTTGACCATGCATGGGGGGATTTACAGGGTGTCCTAGCAAGCCCTTGTCCATAGGTTTTGGTTTACTATTGGGGTGACTTCTGAAAAGCCATCGTCTACTCCCATCATAGTATCATTATTTCATCTTATTTCCCGTGCATTTGTCACATTCCCCTTGTCCATGCATTGGGATGACCTATTTGCAGGATTGCACCTTATCTCATGGGAAGAAGGAGATAAATGCCCATAAGGTAAAAGTAGTTGGTAAAAGACAAAATCCTAGAAATAAAACCTTGAGATGCTTCGCCTAGGGATCCCCGAGAAGGTAGTAAAAATCCTCTCAGCAAGAAACAAGAGGGACCCAGAAAATAAAAAAACAAGACCTAGTTAGAGGATAGGGGGTCTCATCATGAGAAAACCTATTAGGTCCATGGGTACCTAATAGTATGACATTGCGACCATATGGGTACCATGCCATGGGCAGTGACCTTTGGTTACATGGCCAAGGGAAAGGGGGTCTCATCATGAGCCAACCTTCTCATCTCTGTGAAAGTACTTGTGGGTAACATTGTCAGCTTTGGTCACCATGCCAAGGTAGTGTCCCCTCATTAGTTCTTGAACAGAAAAAGCAAATAAAAGAATAAAACAAGAATAAAAATAATAAAGGCAAGAATGGGCTTGGAAAAGAAATACATCCATGAAAGGTACAACTCTCCTTCTACAAGGGCACCCATAGGTAACACTTATGAATCGTTGGCCCTCACTGCACTCACATGTTTGGACATCCCCTAACCACATCACTCACTTACATGGCTTGGATGATATATTTATGGAAACTTTCCTTTTCTTGTGGACACTAGCCCAATAGGATGCCTTGTCCTTTTCTCCAATCTTGTATTGCAGGTTTTTGTAATGTCTTTAAGCTATTGACTAATGTATTAGGGGTTTTATGCATATGTTTAATAATATTGATGATGAGATGTGATTGACATTGCCATGATCCTTGTGACTAATGAGCCCATGGAGGGCGTAATTTGGACCAGTACACATGGGGAGATGACCAGTTCGGACCTTGATGGGGCTAAAGAGCCCACCAAATGGATATTGAGACCTCATGAGAGGGAAAAGAAAGGACATAGCTTGATCAGGGGTTTTTCACCTGAGAGGAAGAGGACGTTCCACCAGAGACACTCTGACAGGACTAGACCTAGGGGGAATGACCCCTTTTTTAATGGAATGCTAACCTTGGAAGGCTTAGGACGTCCCCATCTTCACCATGATGTCATCTAGCTTCATGGTTGCTTTTGGAGGCAAACTGGGCAGCAGTGGCATGTGTGGCATGTTGGAGAGGCCCCTGGGGTGCTAATGTTTTTCTCCTGGATGTCTCATTTTCCCTAGAAAGGGCTAGCACCTCCCCTGAAGGAGATTTTACTCTCTTTTCTTCTTAATTAGGTTTTTTACTTAGCATTTAATGTAAAAACAATATGATTTTGACATTATGGCCTTGTTGGCCTTTTTTTTATGACCTGAAAAGTAAAATTAGGTCATTGATACAATATATATTGAGGATTTTGATCCTCATTTTATCATCACAACTGACTCACTCATTAGTGAGGTCTAATTTTTTGCACCCTATTTGGGTTATTGGCTGATTTAAGGAAGGTGCACTTGTTGAAGGAAGATACTTTTGGCATTCTATGGTGTTTTTCTTGAAGGAAGGTGTTATAACTAGGGTTTGCATGGTTATTTTTGATGAATTGTAAGTATTTTTCTACAAAAATTCTTAAATGAATGGTTGTAGTCTTATTTTCTTGCACGTATTTATAATTTGTTGGATCAAAACCATAGGTGACAAACACATAAGTAGGTCCTTGTCTCATGTCCCCTGATAGAAAAGATTTTATCCATTGAAGAAGAAGAAGAGAGCCTAGCCATAGCTACACTCCTTTTTCTTCCTTCCTTTAGCTAGCCATACCATTTTGACTTCAAGAGGAAGAGGATGTCCTAGGCCTAGGTCATCTACACCTAGGGCTGTTTTCTTTTAGGGTTTGATGAAAGATCCTTGTGTTAGCAACACTCTCCCTCTTTAATCCCTCTTGTCTTGACTTTGTATTTCATTTGAGCTAGATATTTGTCGAGAAGGAGGAGAGAGAACGAGGCCTTTCTTTAGCAACACCAGAGTGAGCCTCTCTCCCCCAGGGTTATGATTTTGAATCCCTACTTTAACAACACTTCAAAACTTATCCTTCTAGTCCTTTAAAATCTCACCCCCTTCAACTCTTGCGTCCTATACTTATGACTCCATTAAACCCTAAGGCAATGATCTAAGTCCTCCAATGTTGAAGTAAGAACTTGATCTAAACACTCTCAAAACTTTTCAATTGAAACCCTAACTACACTAAACCTAGCTCTAACTAACTTACTAACCCTAGTTGTTGACGTCATCCATGGTTATTACATCTTTAATGCAGCAACGTTTCATTTTATGAGAAATTGAATGGTAGTTAAAGGTGTTAATTGAGTTAAGCATCGATTTGTTGCATTGAATGCCATATCGTTCTAGTATTTATTCGTGAAGTGACATTTACTTTTACTACTATTTTGTAAACATTGACTTCGTCAACATTTAATTTCAAATTGATTATATTGAACATCAAATAGTCTCTATATGAAGTACTAACCCATTTAATAACTTGCATGTATTAGTTTGTTGTTGTTTTGTTCCAGGCATGTACACTTCTTTGGGTTTTACTTTATTAATGGTTGTTTAGACAGGAACATCTGATTGGTGGTGATTTGTGAAGGGGGAAACTTTTCATTGTCTGATTATCCTTTAGCCTCTTAAAACCCCCATGTCACTGGGGATGTCTCCCCTAAGCCTCACCTCCCTAAATAGAAAGAACCATCCCATCGTGGTGACATTGGGTGGGATAGGTTCCTGTTATGCCAGTTTGAATATCTACTTTGTAGCCTCTTCTCTTATCTACAAACTATGTGATAACATTTTGGTGTCATTTATGGGGAACACTGAGTCAATTCTCCTCAGACAACAAATATTTTTGGTAAGACTTGCCACAGAGCCTTATCTTACAAGCTTACCTGGCGACTTCACTAGGTTGTTTTCCCCATTTCTTTGATAGTTTCAAGAAAACTATCTAGCAACTCCACTGATGACGAAGCCAACGATGACTTTAGACATGTGTAACATCCCAGGGTACCCTCAACAAATTCCCTTTGAATACATAAATTTTCTCCCTGGATTCACTGGTGGTGATAGAGAGAGAGTTGACTATCACATGAGAAACTTATGGAATTTCTTCCCATCCTATCCAGTTGATGATTATGCTGAAGACGTGGTCATGAAAATTTTCTCTACCATGCTTTCTCACAATGCCAAAGAATGGTATGATAACCTCCCCAATGCCAACATCACGACTATGGATAAATTTGAGAAACATTTTCTCGAGAGATGGGGTGTCCAGCAGGAAGACATCCTAGTACTACTAGAAGAACTCAAGGGCATAAGACAAGCTAAGGATGAAACTGTCAGAGACTTCCAGATTAGATTTGAGAATATGCTATATCAGATTCCTGAGAGTCATCATCCCTAGGAGAGATACCTGTTCCATCTCTTTACTCATGCACTTTTGAGATATCTGAGTTTCCCTCTTGATAAATAACCCCAAGGATGCTCGATGAAGCTTACTACATGGATGCAATGATTGAGGAGAAGATCTCCTTGTTTGATATAGGATGCATCTTTACCTTAAGTACTGTCAATGGAGAGAGTTTTTTTACCCTTGAGAGCTTCATCATTGATCTCCAAGAAGAAGGGGAATAAACCACAGATCGACAAGGGATTGTTAAAGAAATAGTTGAGAAGTCAAAACCCAATAACGAAGTATCAACATGCCCTCTTCCTCTTGATGAAGCAATCCATAATCCTTCTCCACCTGCACAACAACAAGATGATAAGGTTATTTTCTTTCCTTTTCATGATTTTGATGATACCTTATTTCATGATTTAGAGAGTGATGGACAAATGGAATTCCCAAATGAAGAGAATCTTCCTTGTTGCATGACCAAGGAGAAGACAATAACACATGCCAAATATGCCCAAGTCCTAGAAGCTCCTGCACAAGAAGAAAAAGTAAGTTACCCTCCTCTCTAAGATTCGAGTAATTGTCTACTTTATGATTTAAGAAGAGAGGAGGAGATGCATGAGCTTTTGAATGATTTCAACCCTCCATGTTATGATACTGAGATTGAGATAGTTGATTTTGATGAGTTCATACATGTTGGGAGACGTAGGTGGGATGTAGTTGGTTATGATATGGATCCTATCTATGACATAAGGGTTCATCTCCAAGTATTCCCTTTGCAATTATCACTACGATCTCTTGACCATTGGGAAAAAGGAGATGAGTTTTTTACCGATTCTCCCCAAACACCCAAGGATGAATTGATGCTATGATTTACTAATTATTTTTGGTCATACCTTCAGGACCTTGATGATTTCTCCTCTAATCATTGGGATTTATTCTATGAAGATGAATATCAACCACCATTGTGCTCAAGTTTTGACACGAGTAAGAACGTTGTTTTCCTAAAGAGAGATTCTCATGACATTTTTCTCCAGCCACCTCTTATTAACTTAACTTGTTGTATCATTAAAGGTGTAGTTGGGAATTATACCTTTTGCATTGAGTTTCCTCTGAAGAAAACCTGAGAATCCAAGGATTTGTTGAAAACTACAGATTTTAGTCTATCATCTCATTTTTTCAACTTTCCCTTAAGAGTTTTCCAGTTGTCTACTAGATCTTTGTTGATCCCCTCCTAGGCCTCAGGGCATGAGGAAGTCCTAGGTAGCCAGTTTGCAGAACTTTTTTCTGAACTGTGGACTCTTCATGACTCCTTCCAGAGGTGGATTGAGTACTTTCCTTAGAGATGGACTTGGTGAGATTTTATCCCTCCCACCCATCTCCATGAGTTAGACTTTGTGATTTATGATGATATGATACATGCTCTAACCCATGCCATTTTTTTGCTTGAATTTTCACTGTTCTGGTTTATGATGAAGCACAAAGGAAGGTATTGTGGGACATTGTTGGATTGGCTTCACTGGTTGTTTGAATACACCCACATTTAGACAATAGGTAAGTACAAGTAAGTAGTTTTCCTTACACTATTGATTTCTTTATTTCATTCCATATATATATATATATATAGGGCCCACCTTTTCTTCTTCCATCATCCTTATCTTGTCAGCAGTATTAGCATCCATCACCATCGACTTGGTCCTATATCAAAAAGGGTTCTTGCTCCATCAGGTAATTGGTCCAGGTATCATGGTATGTGTCACTTTTGATCATTAAATCCTTTAAATATATGCATATGATTTCTTTTGTTTCTAACAACTGCTTGGATCTTACATTTTCCCACTTGACCACGTCTAGGGGGATTGACAGGGTGTCCTAGCAAGCCTTTGTCCATAGGTTTTTGTTTTCCACTAGGGGGGCTTCTGAAAATCCATCATCCGCTCCCATCATAGCACCACTATTTCATCTTATTTCCTGCTCATTTGTCCCACTCCCCTTGTCCAGGCATTCAGTTGACCTATTTGCAGTATTGCACCTTATCCCCGAGAAGGCAATAAAAATCCTCTCAGCAAGAAATAAGAGGGACCCAGAAAATAACAAAACAAGACCTAGTCATAGGATAAGGGGTCTCATCATGAGCCAACCTATTAGTTCCATGGGTACATAACATTATGAAATTGCCACCATATGGTTACCATGCTAGGGAAATTACCTTTGGTCTCATCAGCCAACCTTCTCGTCTCTGTGAAAGTACTTGTGGGTAATGCTATCATCTCTGGTCACCATGCCAAGGCAGTGTCCCCTGGTTAGTTCTTGAATAAAAAAAGCAAATAAAAGAATAAAACAAGAATAAAAAGAATAAAGGCAAGAATGGGCTTGGAAAAAAAATGCATCCATGACAGCTACAGCTCACCTTCTACAAAGGCTCCCATAGGAAACACTTATGCATCCTTGGCCCTCACTGCACCCACATGTTTGTACATGCCCTAACCACATCACCTCACTTACATGGATTGGATGAGATATTTCTGGAAATGTTCCTTTTCTTGTGGACACTAGCCCAATAAGATGCCTTGTCCTTTTCTCCAATATTGTATTGTAGGTTTTTGTAATGTCTTTGAGCTATTGAACAATGTATTAGGGGTTTTATGAATATGTTTAATAATATTGATGATGATATGTGATTGATATTGTTATGATCCCTGTGACTGATGAGCCCATGGAGGGAATATCTTTTGATGTGTAGGACCACGCCCGACAGACAGGTACCATTTGGACCGGTACACATAGGGAGATGACCAGTTCGAACCTCCATGGGGATGAAGATCCCACCAGATGGATGATGAGACCCCATCAGGGGGCAGAGACAAGATAGAGCTTAATTAGGGGTTTTTCACCGAAGAGGAAGAGGTCGTTCCACCAGAGACACTCCGACAGGACTAGAACTAGTGGGAATGACCCCTTTTCAGTAGAATGCTAGCCTTAGAAGGCTTAGGACGTCCCCATCTTCACCATGATGTCATACAACTTCATGGATGCTTTTGGAGGCATCCTAGGCAATAGTTGCACATGTGTCATGTTGGAGAGGCCTCTGGGGGGATAACATTTTGCTCGTGGATGTCTCATTTTCCCTAGAAAGGGGTAGCACCTCCCTTGAAGGGGATTTTACTCTCTTTTCTACTTAATTAGGATTTTTACTAAGTATTTAATGTAAAGACAGTATGATTTTGACATTATGGAATCCAACCCTTCAAGGATGAGGTATTATGTGATTTTTCCCCACTGGATGTATGTGATTTTATTTTGGTCCAGCCATATATGTGGAAGTGCCATGCTATTTATGAGTATTGATACTGTAGTGTCATTATTACTCTGGGGTCATCTCTACAGGATACCATAGATAGTTACAACTATTGTCCCACCTAAACAATGTATCAAGGTAGTATTTCATACTAAAAAATTCAACTTCTTCACAACATGTTCAAAAGGTGAACAAAAGGACATTGTAGCGTTAGTCCAAGAATATTCTATCCAAAGGTTCAACACTCCCAACATCAATTTCTCAACAACCTTCCACAAGCTAAGCAACACAACTTCTCTAGCAAGGAAAGAAACTCACTAAGGTTCATATTCAACACATGCTCCCCCCTCTCAGGTGAGAACTCAAGTAAATGGAGACCATTTATTCCTAAGGAGGGAGGATTGATCAAAGTGGATATCAGTGGCCACCCACATATTCCAACTGGCTCAAAATAGACTTCTAGCAATTTACTATTTTTAGCAGTTTTCGGTTCCTAAAATTTTGGGACCATTTTGAGGGACTGAAGGAATTTTCTTTCACAATCGGGAACCTCAATGATGGACAAAGTCTTTTATTGAGACCAAAAAATGAATCTGCACCCCAATACCTTTCCAACGACTTATTGTGTGCCCAAAACGAATATTGTATCAAAACATTACGCCCCGTAGAATGTATGTGATGGATAAACCATCAAGGTGGGGAGACTACCTACATTTGGTAGAATTTGCCTACAATAATGGGTATCAAGCATCATTGAAGATGATCCTATTCAAAGCTCTTTATGGAAGAAAGTGCAACACTCCAGTGAGCTGGGGTAATCTAGCTAACAGAGTAGTAGTTGGGCCTGAGCTGCTCAAGGAGATGGAAGATCAAATGATAAAAATTAAACATAATCTAAAAGCTCTCTAGGACAGGCGGAAAAGTTATGCTGATAATAACAAAACCCATAGAGAATTTAAAGTGGGTGACCATGTTTTTCTGAAAGTGAAAACTAACAGGAGTTCCCTGAGGCTGGAAAGTTGCACTAAGTTGGCAGCAAGATTTTGTGGGCCATTTGAGATCCTGGAAAGGATTGGGCTGGTTGCATACATGCTTGCATTACCGGCATCTATGATTGTACATAATGTGTTTCATAAGGATATAATTTCTTATTAACTCAGAATTCTTTGTTTTAACTACACCTACTCTTCTCATTAATCAATTCCAACCTGCCTAAGTCACATATAATTGTATTTTTAACTTTATATCAATTCATGATGCAACATGACCCTCTCCATGATCTCAAACCAATAGTACTAATATACTAGGGATATGAAATGATTACTCGGTTATAAAAGAATATAATTCCACGCATAATTTTCACAAAATTTAAGCATATATAAACACAAAATAATCATCTTAAAAATACATAACATAATAATTGATTTATTTTTTAAACATAAGTGATAGACGATGAGGAATTCGAGACATTAAAAAAAATACTGGAACTAAAATTATACAAATAATAAAAATAATGGAATTAAAATTATACAAATAATAAAAATAATTGTTTTTTTTCAAAAAATTATTTTACATAGCTCTCTAGAATTATTCAATGAGGCAAGGACTATCTCCTTAGTAGCTTTAGCTATTTCCCTTCTTCAATATAGGATTTATACATATTATGAGTTAGTGATTTGATCATAATACTTTACTTGAAATGATAAGTTTTTTCCTTTGTAAATTGATTTTGATCATATTACTCCATTCTTTAAAAAGATTAGAATTTAAAATGTTGAAAATTGATTATATTACAATGAAATAAAAAAAGTTATAAAATAATATTGAAAAATAATTTGTAAATTAAATTTTATTAAAATAATTAATTATTTGTTTCACTAGGTTCAAATGAAGACTCACTCTAAGTATTTTAATACTCCTTTTAAAATCGTCTTTTATTATTAATTTTTTTAAGTAAGAAGTATTATATATTAAAAGCCTTCCAGAACTAAAGTGGAGTTTCAAAATACAGAAATAGCCATACTGTAATTACTGGACTGCCCCAATAGAGGGGAAACCAGTCCAGCCAACAGAGGAGTCAAGCATAAGTAGTGTGATAAACTAAGAAAAATAGTCTTAGACAAACTGGTCATCAGTTAAAACTAAAAGAAGCTAACAAGACCTCAAATAACACTATAGGCCTAGACATCTGGTAGATAACCTAGCTAGGTGGCATGGAAGTCCTCGGTCCAAGGTTCCTACTCGACATACATCACTTGGTTCACCCATTGCACTTCGAATTTCACATTGCTTGCGGTTCTATCAACACCTGTCGTAGTATCCTGCAATGGTTTCCTTGTCGAGTCCACCTCCACGACCATGGTCTTGTGCTCGACCTGCTCCAGCCCATTCTCTGCTGAGCTTTGTACCTTGCCATTTCCTCCATCGATAGTTGCACAGGGTTTCTCCACTGAAGTCTCTCCTACCGAGTCCGAGGGGAAAGCCTTGTGCAAGGAGGAGAGAAGTTGAAGAAGGACTACAACCTTTTCATCTGTGGCTTGCAAGTGAAATTGAAGGTCCTCCACCCCCTGGTGGAGTTCAAAGACCAAACCGTAAAGGATGGTTAGGATTTCTCTGAGCTGCATGCTATTGAAGGAGTCAGAGGACAGGTACTCAGTGTTCACAGGCTTATGAGGAGGAGGAGGCTCACCTCCTGAGTTCCTTAGAGAGTCAAAGACTGGTAAAGGGGTCGAATCAACCACAGGAGGGGCGAGAAGGAGACACGAGGTGGAGCTCGACGTCTGGGGAATGATTACTAAATAGTTAAACTGCGAAACCGGTGGAGTGGGAGAGGGAGAAATGAAAGGCTTGGGCTGGAGGGGAGGGGAGGAGAAGATGGATGGTGAGTCAGGAGGTGAGAGCGAAGGCCGACGAGGTTTCCATGGAGAGCCCCTCTGCGGCCTCCCCCGTGGGCACGATATAAGGTGGTTCTTGTAACTGGCCAAAGAAACTAAGTGCACCAGGCAGAGGTAGAGTGCCTGGAGGCGAGTAGGGGCTGCAGAGAGCAAGAAAGTTCGAACAGGATCAGGCCATAGCAGCGAAGGGAGGATCCCTTTGGAACACGAGCAGAGATGATGGACACACACCAATAGCCAAGCCATGCGAAGACGTGCATAAGGAGAGGGAGACTGCATAAATGTGCTTTCACGTCATAGTAAGATCTATTTAATGCCAAAGGAGGGTGGCGGGCGGTGGCACGAGCTCGTCACATGGCTCCATGCCCTGGTGGCTAGTGCCTACCTCCGTTGTATGCCAAGTGTGCCACACTAGCACCCCATCTAGGGGAAATCATCTTTTATTATTATTATTGATGGAGGTTTTATGTTTCATAATTTTTTTTATAAGTATTTAGAAGAAAGAGAGAAACTTTTTCATCCTTAAAATGAATGATAATAATATGATGTGTTATTGAGTTAAAAAAAATGGAATGATGTTTTATATAGTATAAATTTACAAGTTATATAGAAGATATTTCTAGTCTCATAAACAAAAGCATCTCATACATCAATTTAATTGATGAATAATATAATAATAATAATAATAATCTATTTTTTAAGTCATGATCAAGTGAGACACCAAATTCGTGTATGAGACCCTCGTGTTTGTGGGACAAGGGACCACTTAGTGATTTATTTTTGGACTCTGAGAATCAACAACTATAACCTTCACCCATGCCAACGCTTCAGGCCAGGGACCCCCTCCTTGATTTGACTAAAGTTTAGGGAGGTATATATGTCCTAATCACCCTCTGGATTTGAACCTAGTCAAATTTATCAACATTAATATACCAATTACCCATTACTATTTTCGTGACATTAAACCAACATAGACTCATATTAACCCAAGATCTATCCCCAAATAGATCACAAAGGGATCAAATCTCTAGGAATGCAAACTTTTAACATTTTCTCAATTTTTTCACTCTAAAAAATGTATAAAATATTAATATTATAAAATGTTTTTTAATATATTACAACTTGAGTAACCTCTACACTGTTTTGGTGATCTATTAACTAAATCTAGGGGATGGTAAAGGGGGTAAACTGCCAACCCTAAGTACTAGGCTTAGGGCAGGGACATCGAGTGAAACCCAACAATATCAACAATTTAGTTGGGGAAGATGTTCATATAACATAAAGCATTAAAATAATAATAAAACATTAAAAAATACTAAAAAATAAAAAAATAATTATATATATATATATATATATATATATATATGTATGTATGTATAATATTTTTTTTATTAATATATTAAAAAATATATCAATATTTTTAATACTTTAATATTAATATTAGTTTCATATGAATTATCTCGGATGAGTGTCTCAATCCTTAAGCTTATAAATAAATTGATCGCTTTGGTGAGTGATATCACTTCTTAAATCGATCGCTAAGCTTAAATCGATCGCTTTGGTGAATGGCATCGCTCCTTTTGTTGAGGATACACTGTCAATATATTTTAGTTTGAATGATGATGACAACCAATGACATTGAGATTTTTGATGATGGGTCAAAGGAAGAGAACGTGGAAAGTAATTACTCTAATTTTATTGACGAGATATTCTGCGCCATAAAGATTCAACATGGTAACTGCAACGACCCAAGAATTCACCAACACAATGTTGATGGAACAGAAGAGGTGTTGATATTATCGTAGCTGCGGGAGGTACTTACCTCCACGTGTAAACCTGATGAGAATAGGATATTCCAAGAAGCAAGAAGAAACCTTAATGAGTTGGCTAATAAACCTAGAAGACATGTCAGCTTAAGAAGACAACTTGTATTAGGTTATTAGCCCCCAAGAAAAGAAGTTGGCCAAAAGAATTAGTATATACTGAATAGACAGATACCCAAAATCAGAAGTCGACCTAGAAAGTTAGATAGAATTATTATAAATACAAGAGGCCAGTTCCCATTCTGGCAGACAGTATTAGAATTGCAGAGCAACACTTGTGTGCACTGTATTGCCCAATTTTGTGCACAGGTTTGGAAGAGAGCTTCCATTGCAACTGCTAAAGCTAGCAGATCACGTTTGTCTTAGACTATCTTTTGGTTAGGGTTTGGACTATCTGATCAGCTCTTATTGGTGTGCTATCCTTGGGGAAAGGTGTGCTACCCTTTGTTTGGCTATCTAGCCTAGCGTTTGCTTCCAAAGTGATTCTTTGTGAAGGTTAAGGTGCTCAGAGGGTGGATTCGGCCTATGGTTGGGTGACAATGGTATTGTCAATGGTAAAATGAGAACATCTAGTTATATTCTAATAGGTTATGGGCCCACACCTCCTTAATTCAGTCTAACCGCTAGAAGGAAACATAGCTGTGAGGATATTAAGCTTATTGAAGAACTGTCGCTAGGGTTTCTATCAAGAGTAGTCACCATAGCACTGTCGCTAGGGTTAGTAGCAGGTGTAATTGTAGAAACCCTAATCCTCTTGTTGAGTCACCTTAAATGAAGGGATTTACCTAATCTCTAGATAGACTAGTTCACCCTAGCCTAATGCATCTCCTGGTACTCTCAGAAAACCAAGACGTGAAGTTTGAGCTTTTGGTCAAATCTACGGTTGACCAAGTCAAAGCAGCCATGAATTACTCTATGAAGTTAGAGAACAAGTTATATGGAGCTTCTAAATTCAGAGCATGGAAGACAAGAATTGATCTCATCCTTGCCAAGAATAGAGTGATGGATATCGTGAAAGGAAAGATCATGAAACCAGAGTTTGAAGAAGGAAAAGAGAAGGAACCACAAAACATTGCAGCTATGGAAAAGTTCAAAGACAGTGCCATCAATTCCATGAGTATCATAGTGGACTCTATCAAATACCACTTGATACCCTACATCTCCCATCTTGACTCATCAAACAAGATTTACGATTCCCTAACAAACCTCTTCTCAGTCAGAAACATTGGACAAGTAATGAGTCTAAAGAATGAGCTCTGTGAAATGAAGATGAATGATGATGACATCATAACATCATACTTTGTGAGAATATCTTAGTTAAGAGATCAATTGCAAGCTAATCAAGAGATCATATCAGAGAAGGAGTTGGTAAACATAG
The DNA here is from genome assembly GCA_900067695.1 of Picea abies. NCBI lineage: Eukaryota > Viridiplantae > Streptophyta > Pinopsida > Pinales > Pinaceae > Picea > Picea abies. The sequence continues at coordinate 11,240 of CBVK0100794764.1, read as the reverse complement.
TACTCAATGGTCTTCCCAAGACATGGGATGCATTTGCCACAAGCATGAACACAAGGAAGGAGTATCCTACATTTAAATAACTTTGTACTTGTTGTGCTCAAGAAGAATCTAGGATCAGTGCAAAAGAGAAACCCCAAAAGAAGTGCGATGATCAAGCCTTCACAACAATATTCAATAATTTCAGGAACAAAAGGAAGTTTGGTTTAACGACGAAGCCAAATCAAGAGAAAGACATTTCAGAAATACAATTCTTCAACTGTTGAAAGTATGGTCACTACAAGAATCATTGTCCCTAGCTAAAGAAAAGGAAGGGGACACATGAAGCATCAGTTTCTGAGGAAAAGGAACCTACAAAGAAGACTAAGTAAGATCAAAGAGACTTCTTCTTTTGAAGGTAACAATAATCTTCTTATTTCTTGTACATATCTTGTTTGCATCGTCTATGTACATATCTTGTATATCTATCTCCTGGAAGATAATGTGTTCCAAGAAGAACTATACCTATGAAAGAACAACAAGATAAGGATTGATATCATTAGATAATACATGAAAGGATGAAATACATCAAACAAATCATGTGGAAGCTATTGCAAGACAAGATGAATCAATCATGAAGAGACTTAGAAGAAGCAAAGACAGAAAGAAGTTTGCAATCAAGAGGAAATTGGAGAAAGACTTCTGATGTTTTGTAGAAGACAACAAGACAAAAGCGTGGAATCTGTTAGACAGAGAGAGCCAATTATATATTGCAGAAGACAATAAGGAATGATCTAACCTCTATCACATTCTTTGGTGCTGATCATTCTCTAATGGATTCTATCTTCTCATGATCCACTTCTATCCCATCCTCTTAAATGATATGTCCCAAATAATGAATTTGCTTCTGATAAAATGAGAACTTGCTCAATTTGGCATACAATTGATGTTACCTTAATACTTGCAACGACATCGTCAATTGATGTTCATGCTCTTATTTTGACTTGGAATATATAAGAATGTCATCTAAAAATAAAATGACAAACTTGTCAAAATATTCATGGAAAAAACCATTCATTAAGTACATGAAGACAACTGGTGCATTTGCCAAACCAAATGGAACCACTTTGAACTCATAATGACCATACCTTGTCCTGAAGGCGGTATTGTAGATATCTTCCTCCTCAATACTTACCTGATGGTATCTAGACCTGAGATCTATCTTTGAAAATATATTTTCATTTTCAATTGACCAAAGAGATCATCAATCCTTGGCAGAGGATACTTGTTATTTACAGTCACCTTATTCAACTGTATGAAATCAATGCAAAATATTAATGTCCCATATTTCTTCTTCACAAAAAATATTGGGGCACCCTAAGGTGAGACACATGGGCATATATACCCCTTCTTCAGAAGTTCTTCAAGCTGCATTTGCAATTCTTTCAGCTCTGGTGTACTCATTTTGTAAGAAGTCTTTGACACTAGAGTTTCTCCAGGTACTAAATTTATAGAGAAATCAATATCTCTCTTTGGGGTAGTCCCGATACTTCCTTGAACACATATTCAAAATATTCCAGGACTGCATTATCTTCCAAATTTGGCACCTTATCTTTAGGTGTCTCTTTCATATGAGATGCAAATATTTGACACCCTTTTCTGTAACATTTCTTTAGCTGCAATGTTGGAATTTATCTGATGGTTACTACCCTGGGAATTCCCTACAATTTCCTTAGGTTACCTTCCTCATCCAAGCAAGTGAATTCCTTGTTATGATAGTCTAGGATAGCATGATGTTGATCCAACCAATCCATCCCAATTAGATATTCATAGAAACCTAAAGGAAATATGTTCAAATATTCCCTAGTGTTCAGTCCATTCATGTTCATAAGACAAGAATTAACCATCTCATTAACTTTTCTTTTGGCCATAGTAGCCAACTGCACCAACCAGAATTTTCCATGCCTGCTTCTTGGAAAATGCAAACTTTCCACCATCTTAGGATCTATATTACTATGACTAGCTCCTTAATCAATTAAAATACCAATGGTTTGGTTGTTGATCATACCTTCCACTTCAATCATATGTGACTCATACTCTACTTGATTGTTGTCTAGGGATACATAGATCCTTGGTAAATTTGTGCCCATGTCCTCCACTATTTCATCTCGTTGTACATTGTGAACAATCCTCACTTTTTCACCTTTGTGGGGACAATCTCTGAACATATGATCTCCTTTACAACCCCAACATTGAATAGGGGGTTGCCTTGGCCTTTGACCCCATGTCTCAATCATTCTGGGTTGTCTATAAGTTGGTTGTCCCCAAGGGTTATTTTTGAAGAATGGTGTCTTAGTTCCCTTCTTCCTCTGATCCATCTTGAATTTATTTTCGTCTTACCAAGTTTTTTGGAAAGTTGGCCTTTATTTTTGTTTATCATACAGGCATTTGTCTCACCGCATGGCCTCCTACAATGTCTTGGGATCATCATACTATATTTTGTCACTGATGAATGATGGAAATCCATTCAAATAGCATTGAATCTTAATTGTCTCATCCTTGATGAAAGAAACATACTTCAACAGGTCTAAAAAGCTTCTCTCATATTCATCTATGGTCATACTACCAAGCTTGAGTTCAAAGACCTATTTCATTTTCTTGTCATAGTATCTCTTATTCAAGTATTTATTCTCAAAATACTTCTTGAGTTCCCTCCAAGTAACACTTTTCTCTTTAATGTGTTGCACCTACACAAGATGATCCCACCACATGGATTCCTTTCCCTTGAGTTCATAGATGGAAATTATACCTTCTGCATGAGAAGAATAATTATGGAATTGAAAATATTTTCTCATGCCCAACAACCATGTCTCTGCATCTTCATCTTTCTTGTGATCACCATCAAATGTAGGAGGTTTAATTTTGTTCATTTATCCTCGTAGTTCATCCACCCCAAATATCTTATGCTTCCTGAAAAGGGATGGATCTGAGTTGTTGTGTGTCCTCTTATTGGAATTCCTCAGAGAGTGACAGTGATGTATGCTAACACTTCGTTCTCTTCTTTTCTCATCAAGAGACCTATGACTTCCTGATTTTCTTTAGCCACTCTCCTGATCCAATTTCTTTTCTATTATGTTCAAGCTCTGCATCAACTTGATATTGAAGTCCTCCTGCTGCTCGTTGGCTCCCATAAGCCTTTAATTATCAACTTTATGGAATTGGACATCCTTCTGCAAACTTTTAATTGTCTCTACCATATTCATGTTTTCATCCCTTCCTTCTCCATGTCCATTGGAGTTTGTTCCTTCAATTCCCAAATGGACATCCATCCCTTTGATCTCATCTTCATGTTTGTAAGTCCCCTATGAATATTCCATTCCTTTGGACTCTATGTTGATCCTAATATGATCTAGTTGTTGTTAACTCTCCAAAATGTACAACCAACAAATCTTTGTTAGGTTAACCGACTCAACACTTTCATGAATAAATATGAACCATTTTGGTTCAATAATACATCAGATATATTTCTTCTGATTTCCTGAAACATTGAATTTCTAGATAAATTTTATAGGTGAATAATTATATTCTACTATCCAACAAATTTCCAATTCTTGTTCCCATTCTCAATTCTAAGTCATGAGCAGAAAGTTATGGTTATTTGAAAATTGCCCATTAATTTTTCTTTGTTCCCACTTCAACTGGGCACAAATATGCATTGTAATTATGCATTTTTGCACCTAATATTTTGTATTTTTCATAGGAGTCCAATTTGGTTTCTTAATATACATATTTTGGATAGTCTGTCCAAGTTTCACCTCTTTCTGGGTTCTGGGCTGCTAGTTACAACCTGTTGATGTTCCAGGCCAATTTGTGTTTTTGGTTTGGAATGCGACACGTACCTTCCTTTCCATCTTAAACATTTTTAACATGCCCAGAAATTTAATTCAGCTCTAGGAATATCTTCTATGGTTCAATATCTTTCCATTGAATTTTCCTGTGCCTCATTCTGATTCCAGAGAATAAAGTTATGTCTGTTTGAAGTTAGTTGGGTCTTAAAATTTACCATTCATTGTTTGTGTTGTAACTTTTTCATAAAATATTCATTTGATGAATGGTTTGCACCATTAAAAATCTCTATCCAAGATCTTTTATTTGAGCTTTAGAGATAGAGTGTACCTTGGTAAAACTTGTTCTCGTGGTTTTTGAGTAGCTAAAAACATTGTTAAGGGTCTAAAAAACACACTGCAAAAAGATGGCGTTCAAACAATATAGAATTTCACGGAAATTAGTTGGTTTTCCGTTGTTGTTCACCCTCCAAATGACTTCTTGTGTGCAAATTTCAATCTATACACCCATATTTAGAATGCACAACAACACCACAAGGTAAATCATTCTTCGCACACATATAAACACTATGCATCACTTCTCTGTCATGCCAATAACTGGCATGCACTACTTTTGTGTCGTGGGCCAATATTCACCATGCAAATTTTTTGGTTCTTGAAGTATTACTTGTTGAGTGCAATTTTTGTATCGCACACTCACATTCCACGTAAATTTCACTTTACGTGCTGCACCATGCCAAGTTTTAGTATGCCCCCACTATGCACCAATACTCTTCACACACCATTAACTAAATTGTCACGCGACAACATATACCCACATTAAGTGCACACCAACCAAACTCCTCTGTGCTCTTCCAATACTGCACACACCATGTGTGCCATTATTATGTGTGTGCACACCAAGCAATGCTAAATTTAGTGCATGCACCCGCACACCAATATTTTTCCGCATGATGCCAAATTTTAGCACGTGCACCTACACACCAATATTTTTCCACGCGATGCCAAAATTTAGTGCACGCACCCGCACACCAACATTTCCCCATGTGGCGCCAAATTTTAGTGCGCGCACCTGCACACCAATATTTTTTCGTACGCACCTGCACACCAATATTTTTCTGTGCAGCACCAAATTTTATATATCACAATCTTTTTACTACGCATCATGTATTTTTAGTGTGCCCACCTATGCACATTCATTTGTATGCGCATCAATTCCTCGTGAATTCCACTACAGGAATTGGGGATTTTTCTTAACGTTTTCCTAATTTTTACTATAGGCATTCTGCAACTATGAAATTTGTTCATTTTTACTCTGATAACACCAATTCAACTTCTACAAAAACAAATTGTTGTGGTTTGAAATTTCTGGAACAAATTTTCTCAAACTCAATTCATGAATTGGGAATTTTAATTACTAATCTCACTCCAACTATCATGGATTCACTATAAATTCAAATTCAACAAATTCTAGGTCTGAATTGCCTAGAACAAACATTAAATCAACAACATTGTGTTGGGTATGTGTTATATTCTTTGGACGAGATTTTTTGTCTGTTCGTTGCACTGGGCATGCAAGGGGGTTTGAGGGGGGTGCAGGGGGGGAAATTTCCCCCACGTGGGGCTTTGGAGGGAGGGCCCTCGAGAAAAAAAATTATGCCTCAAGAAACATGTCACATATTTAGGTGCTTTTTCGGCACATGTTTTTTTGTCAATGATTTTCTATTTATGGTTAAGGAATTAGGGTTCTTGACTAATCCAGGTCATTGGGTTAGGGTTTTGGATGCCGCTAATTCCTATATGTATATTGTATTGTAAAAAATGTAACACTATTAATGAATATAAAATATGTTGGTTTTCCCAGTTTGGGTTTCCAAGGGAAAAATATCGATGTAATGTTTGCATTTTCCATTGTATCTTTTCTGTTCTTTTACTGAAAATCTATTTGCAGTAAATATTGTTCAAGGTTAAAATCTAGACATCTCCCCACATGGCCAAATTTTTAAATTTTCCCATGAATTTAACAACAAAAATTGGGGCTTTTTCTCAATTCTGCACAATTTTTTTTACTTTTTTCCATGGATGCTCTGCAACTCGAAAATTGGCCACTTAGAAATAAATCCTCCATGAAATTTCTCATCAACTCAAATTTCTCGACCCATCTATTCTCAGTGTTGAAAACTGAAGCTCTGATATGATATTGTAACATCCTCGGCCACCCAGGGCAGGCCATGCTACTCTAGAAAACACTTTTATTATCTTCTCAACATACTGTAACATACCCAACACTTTTATTATCTGCTCAACATACTGTAACATACCCAACACTTTTATTATCTGCTCAACATACTGTAACATACTTTCAATAGTGGTTCACCCCCGAGATGGGACTAAAATCCACCTGGGCAAAGGGATTCCTAACCAAGCTGACTATCTCAGACAACAGGAAAGACTCTGTCACCAGTGCCAACTCAAACTAATAGCCTACAGTACCTCATTTCCCACATGCTTGTCCCACCCCAGAAAATGTGCCCCTTCTCTTCTCAACAGTCTTTCGGCTACCCCAATTCCTTTCCAGGCTTCCACAACAGACTATACAAGAAGTATCAGATCCTTGCAGCTATAGTTTAGCACCTTCAGGAAATTAATTCCCATCAATTCTCTCACCTAGAGAGAAATTGCTCATGGGCCTGACAACCCGCCTCTTCAATATCCCATGGGCCTGACAACCCGCTTCTTCAGTCTAGCTCTGAAGCTAGCCAACTACACAAACAGGTATGGGTATGAATATAGGTTCAGGTAAAATGATGAAGGTACATAGGACAATTGACTGAGTGAGTGAATTCCCATGAAATGGATGAATGATGGAAGGAATTATAAAAAAATGAACTAAGTCCCAACAATATGTATGCATGTCCCCAACTTGACACATGTCATGTTGGGAGCTATTTTGGCCCACTTGTCGACATCCTTAGAACTTAGGATAAAATAATTATCCATACTTTAAACTTTAAGGAATATTAATATAATATTCTTTTTTGGCTTATGCTCCCTAGCTTAGCCCTGTTTCCTTAACGTTTAGGCACAACCCTTTTCCTAACTAGTGGAGTTTAGTCCCCCTGTTGGCCCTGGGTTATGGAAGGAATTGAAGAATGAGGAATAAAAGGGAAAACGTGAGCTTCATGGGAAACACAGTGATTTTCATTGGGCCAAAGCAAGAAAAAGAATAGAAAAGATGGAGCGAAGTGCGGAAAAGCAAGTTGTTGGATGAGGAGATCAAGGATTCCAGATTAGTAAGGAAGATGGACCGAGGATGACTCAGGAAGTGGAAAAATCCATCATTATATGCCTTGGAGCATCGTGATATGGAGAAGGAAAGATAGGCTGGTGAAGCCCGAAAATAATGGGTCAAGTTTAGCTAGGGTTGTAGACACCTAAGGTTTTGGTAATTAGGGTTTTTGACACCTAGGTTTCAACCTAAGGCTGTCGGTGAGGGAGTATAATGTATAAATAGAGGTCGAGAGGACCTAGGTCAGGTCAGTACTATGGTTGAGCCTTGTTTTTAGTTATTATTCATTGGGAGAATATTGTATTAAGGGTGGGAGAAGTGTTGAGAGAGAGAGAGAGACTTCTAGTATTGTAAGATCTTCAACTAGGTGTGATGATCAAGTCTTGTAGCTGGGTGCGCAGGAAGGAAGAGAGATGGGGAGAGAGGATCTGTGAGCCAGAGCGTATATCATAACTGTAAGATTTACGTTAATATATCATAAGCACAGTTCTGTGGACGTATCCCTAGAGAGAGGGTGAACCACGTACATCTATTGTTGTGTGTGTGATTGATTCCTTGAGCTCTGATGTTGTTATATTGTTATCTGCATTATTGTATTAGAGGAGATCTATAATTGTGAAGGAAATATCTAGCTTGTTTAATGATAGATGCATGTTATGTTGTTTTTGCAATAAGAACCACTTGATATTCCTCTAGTTGTAGACATCTTTTTCCTACAACCCCCTCATAGTTGCTTTGGGTGAGACTACATCTGCTTCACAGGTGCTGCTGAAAGGGCCAGTAGCTAGGGCTTGTTGGTGCGCTCTTGGAGCTGAACCCTGGGTCTTCCCCTGTGCCAACAAATGGTTCCATTGCTGGGACTGAAATGTTTTTAAGGGAATTTCAAGGTGGTTCCCATCGAAGAAAGAGATTCAGAAGTGGGTAGAGGATCAAGAGAAGGACTTCGCTGAAGTGTAGAAAAAGAACCCTAAAATAAGCACTAAAGATTAGCTACAAAGATACATCTTCATTGACATTCATGAGATCTTCTTTGGAGGAATCCATCAGGAGTTACATGAGTGGTTGGCTAGGTTAGCTGACACACAGTTTGAAATCAGATCTAGACCCCCTGTGGTTTGGACACCAACATTGATCCAGAAGGTCAAGAGAGTCGACAACGTTGTATCCAGAGCAGTGGATCACTATTTTGATAGTACCATCAGAGGGTATATCATTGATTTTGTTGTTGATAGAACAAAATCATATAGTCAAGCCGAGAGATACTTTTTCAAGGGACCCAGAAGAAAATGTTTTCACTTCTTGAAGCTAAGAATCAATATTCTCTTGCATGAAAACCACATCTTGAAGACATAGTAGATTGATCGGGCCTGAAAAGGATAATGTTCAAGATTTTAGACAGAGAGAACAACACAGAAGAAGGGCATATGTGTAGTGGGAAAGTATTCCGAGGAGCTCACCTTGAGATTTTGTTTAAGAAAAACTACAAAGAAGAAGGTTTCTATAGTGGAGAAGAGGTAGATCTAACCGAGTACTCCACAAGGAACCCAACAGAACCCACAAGTACAATTGATATATGATGAACCTCGTGGTGCAGACCCTAGAGTCACTATTATTACTCGAGGAGGCACTGCTACAGGGGAAAACAGAGAAACCCAAGGAAAGACTGAAAATGACCACGGAGTTAGGAAAGCTATAGAAAAGACCCCAAAATTCGATGCTAAGAAAGAAAGGCATATATTCGAGGAGGAAAGGAAGGATTTCAAAGGAGATCCAGAATATTCATCAAAGAGACAACCAAAAATCAAAGAATACGGTATGCCTCAGGCATTTGATCTATCTGCATCACCAACAGAAGGGAAAGAGGTAAGAAAATTGTTGGCATGTTTACAGGCAGGTGTGCTTGTCATTGATGGCAAGATCAGAGTATGAAGCAATGGAAAAATAGGGACAACGTAAGCTTAGGAGGATTAGCACAGAGTCACATGCAGTGCGTAGGTGTGCACTAGGTATGAGGTTAATTGATTGCCAAAGCTCAAGAGAGATAGTGTACTCAGGATCTTAGAAGGATCAATGGTCAAGGCCTTTGACACTTAGAAATTATTCCAAGTTAGGAGGATGTGTAAGCCCAGGAGGAGAAGCAACAATGATCATTGGATCCCATTGAGAATTCTCGATGAACGTTAGATTTGAGCCCAAGGTCTGACTGGTGTTGTATCTAGGAGAACCTGCATGTTCGCTAAAGAGAAAGGTGAAGCGAGGTTATGAAATCTTGAAAGAAGGAGGACAGTTTCAGATACCAGGAGTGGAAGAGTTGAGACTCTTCATCATGAGGAATCCCGTAATCGCAAAATGTGAAACACTGAAATCCCAAAACTAGGAGGACAGTTTCGGATACCAGGAGTTGGAAGAGTCGAGACTCTTCATCATCAAGAGTCCCAGAATCGTGAAATGAGAAATGCTAAAGATCCTGAAACATGCACATCAACTAGAGTTTCAGATATCGACAGTTGGAAGAGTCAGGAGTCGAGACTCTTCATCACAGGAGTCCCAAAGTGCCAAAATGCGAAACGTCGAAGATCCTGAAACAGGCACATCGACCAGAGTTTTGGATATCGGGAGTTGGAGGAGTCAAGAGATGAGACTCTTCATCACAGGAGTCCTGAAGTACCGAAACCTAAAATGGAGGAAGGAGCTAGTGCAACCAAGCTTCATTTCGAGAATCGTGAATTGGAGTGTCGAGACACTTCATCATAGGAATTCCAAAGTACGAAATTGTGAAATCACTTTATGGATAAGCGCTTGTTCACCGCCAGTGGTCACATCGTCGAAGAGCTGTAGAGAAGAGCTCAAAGAGATAAGCTCCTTTTTTGGAGTTTCAGGGATCGTAACTTGGAGAGTCGAGATGCCTCGCAACAGGAATTTGCGACATGCGAAATGGAGAAATGGTGAAATGCGAAATGGAAAAATGATCGAAGCCAATCCAGCTAATCTCTTTTTTCAGAGTTTCATGGATCGCGACTTGGAGCGTCAAGATAACTTTGCACCACAGGAAAGATGAAATGTCGAATGCCAAAATGATTAAATGTCGATGTAGTCGGTGGTCACTGTCGGTGGTCACGTAAGTGGAAGGAGCTAGAATAGCTAGGCTCCATTTCAAGGTTCACTCTATAATTGCTAGAAACCACTAATGGTTTCTTTCAGAGGACTCAAAGAGACTTCAGTGTGATTGGAAGAGGAGCTGAAGAGTCTCAAGGCATCTATCAGTGGAATGAAGATGGTTCATAGAGGGGATTCAGAGATGGAAGAGATTTGAAGCATGTAACTGCAACAGAGGGGATGATCTCGACTATGAGAGAGAATATGAAGAGTCTCGAGTGCTAGAGAGGCAATGGAATCTCGGCATTACACCCAGTGATGATGGATGCATGGGTTTAACTGCTAGAGAAGATGAAGAGTTGTAATGATGATGAGGCAGAGCACTCAACATGGGGAGAGCATGCAGAAGCATGGCGAGATAGCATGCACAAGGTGGATAGAGACTATAAGAATGCAGAACAAAGAAGAGATGAGGGATTTTGTTGTTGAGGGTTATTTAGGCGTGTAGAAGGAGTGTGCAGTAGCTGAAATACAGAGAAGAGGAATAGTGCATTGAATGGACATGGCACACAGAGCATAAAAGGTAGAAGCACAGAAAGCACAAGGAATGTGTGCAACAAGACAATGAGACACTAAAGAAAGGTTGAGGTTCTCTTGTCGAGAAAAATAGAAGATCAGAAATCTCAAGAAGATGTAGATAGAGAGACACTGGTACAGGAGAGCAGAGCATCATAGCAGAACAGTGATAAGCCTGGTAAGCCAATGATAAATATTGTATCACTACGATAAATTTAAATATAGAAAACTTTATATTTCAGGGTGGAAGGGAGGTTCTAGGGAGGACTATTGTCCTTAGAGGTTCAAGTGAGTGCTTGAACATAGGGAGTTGTAGCTCCCATCTGGTTGCAGCCAGAGAAACCTGGGTGGTAGGGTGGTGCAAGGGAGAACTGTAGTTCTCTGTTTTACAGGTTGGTGCCTGTGTGACTGGAAGTTGGTGCTTCCATCCAGTTGGTTTTGGAACACTTAGGGAGTTG
>CBVK0100794762.1:0-10472 GCA_900067695.1 Picea abies | reverse complement strand
AGGCAATGTAACAAACATAATTATATAAATATGTAAATATACATAACTAATCATTAATAATTAATTATGAAGAGACATGACATATGAAAGGTCATGTCTCTTATCAAAGGGGCACCCCTGCGTGGGTATATATCTAGCCCTCAGTTCTCAGTTGCAAACAATCTCATTATATCATCTTATTCATATTCTTATACATTTATTATTAAATATATTTACTATCCATAAATGGATTATTGCGTACTGTCCTATTTATACTGGATATTTACATAGTGAACCAGCTTGGTTCTCCACAGTGGTATCAGAGCTTTGTTTTTCAGATCCTGGCCTTTGGCAAGTCTCCTTATCAGACCTTGTCTGAATCGACTTTTGGCCAAACCTCCATTTCCAAGAGTTTCTCTGCTTCTGGTCCTTGACCATCGTAGGCCTTTTTCCATTTTTCAAATTCAGTTGAAAAATAAATCATTCCCCTGCAAATCAAAGAAAGGTCAAATTCGAAAATAAAAAATTCTAGTGAAGAAGAAATTGTCCGCTACAAGTTGAAGGAACCTGACATTGGAAAGCCCGATGTACAGTACTGTACCGTACCGTCGTTGTACATTTTACAGATCCCACCGTATAGCTGATCCACCGTGCACATCAGAGCCGTACTGTTGATCCGCCGTATTTTTCAAGCCACCCGTACAATCAAAAGTGGTCAAAAAAATATTTTGCCACTTTATTGTGGAGCATATTGTGGGATACAAAGAGCATAAGGTTTAAGTGTAAGGTCGTGCTCACTCCAAACGTGATTTGTCAAATCAGGATAAGTCAAAAGTTATTAGACTATTAATAATTCCAAGTTGAATTATTAAGGGTGTTTTTTTTTAAATATGAAAGAAAAATTACACTTTTATTAAAATACAAAAAGGTCCTCAAGTTCCAATTAAAGTTATAAAAAGGGGTTCATACACGAAGAGTTTTAAGAAGAAGAAACTTAAATTCAAAAGTGAAGATATAATTATAAAGTATATGAAGTGAAGGTATTTTTAAATAAAAGAAAAAGTCTTAATATTTATAAAGTGGAAGGGTATTAAAAGATTTAAAAAAAAAGGTTCAAAAAGGACCTTATAAAAAGGTGGTTTATATATTATATAAAATATTTTTTCATTCAAGATATCATTAAAGTACAAGTTACAAGGGAATTTTATTTTCTAATTTTTATAAGGGTATTAATTAAATCATTCCGAAAAAAAGGGGGTATCATAAAATATTGACGAAAGCCAAAATGGATTCTAGTAAAATGAAAGAAGGAAGATTTACTTATAAAGGTTGTCCAATTGTATGTTACGGGTTTTCTACATTAAAAGGGAGTATTCAAGGAAGAGATGTTAACATTATTATCAACTTGGACTATAATGAAAATTACATTAATATTGATTTGGCAAATCAGTTATTAACTCCAGAGCCGAATATAATTGAAAAAAAAGATATTTTTCAAATTAAGGAGTTACAAGTGAAAATTGATGAATATGAATATATATCTCAATTCTATGTTACAACTATGTATAAAGAAGAAATCGGCATCATTATCGGGCTACCCTGGTTTAAAAATCTAGGTACCTTCATCTTAAACATGGAGAAAAAGTTTGTGACATTTCCCCATAAGGAGAAGATGATAACATTACAAGACACTACATCGGAGCTAGATTCAGTAACACCAGAAGATTTTAACGATATCTCAGAAATAATACTTCAAGAAAATATAAAAACAATGCAAAAAGAATTTGACAAAGTTATCACGGAAAAAAACGAAGAAATTTCCCGCTTAAAAGACCACAGTCAAAAACTACTTACACAAATCAAGAAGTCAAGGGATAGAAAACAGTGTGTTCAAAAATTGGAACAAGAAAATCAAGACCTCGCAAAGAAATTATCGGAAAAAGATGAAGAAACCTTGCATTTAAAGAACCTTAATCAAAGATTATTGGAACAAATTAGAATGTTGAAAGATGAAAAATCTAAGAAGGAAGACAAGATCAAAGTCGACAAACCAAATAAGGAAGAAAACTCACGCCTAAGGGTTCATAATCAAAGTTTACTCACAAAGATTAAGAAGATAAAGAATGATGAGAATTCATTGGAAGATAGGTTAGAACAACTTAGCAAGGAGAAAGTATTGAAGTCTTCAAGTGAAAGAATCCAAGTTAAGGAGAAAGGATAAAATACAAATTCAGTTATTATCACAACTAAGGAAGATGACAAGCTAGCTAAAGAAAGAACATACCCGGATGTTGGAGTACAAATGATGGAAATTACAAGTGTAAATCTAGCAATCAAGAAAGCAACATCAACATATAAAGAAGAAAATCATACACTGAAATTAAACCAAGAAAACTCTACAGACATGATAAGGGAAAATAATGTTATAAGAACTTCTTATCGACATCCAAATCATAAGAGAAGATATCTTAACCAATCAGAATATCAATGTCATTCAGGACGAGAACGACTAACTTATCATTCAAAAAATATTGATACCAGTCCAGTGCAATTAAGTCACATGATAACAGTTCATTGTGGAAGAGCAACGTTCCACAAAAGATTGATTTAGGATGGTCTAACTCTTTCACGATTCGACAGTTCTCCTCAACTCTTCATCACTCATATCGTCTGGTATCATCAATCTTAACAACACCAAAAACAGAGAGTCATGCAAGACATTGCAAGCCAGAACGAAGAAGTAAGCCTCTCCATAAATATGCTTTGAGGACAAAGCATTTCTAAGGGGAAGGCAATGTAACAAACATAAATATATATAATATGTAAATATAAATAAGTAATAAGTAATATTAATTATGAAGAGACATGACATATGAAAGGTCATGTCTCTTATGAAAGGGCACCCCTGCGTGGGTATATATACAAGCCCTCATCCTCACTGTAGCTCATCTCATTATATCTCATTCATATCATATTCTTATACATTATTATTAAATATATTTACTATCCTTAAATGGATTATTGCGTACTATCCTATTTATATTGGATATTTACATAGTGAACCAGGTTTGTTCACCACAATGCGCTCCTCCTAGGTAGAGCTATAAACCAATATGTCATCCAAATACACTATTACAAAGGAATCTAAATAGGCATGCAATACATCATTCATCAAATGCATAAATGTAGTTCATACATTACATAAACCAAAAGGCATGGCCAACCAATCATACAGACCTTGCTTTGTCTTGAAGGCGATCTTCCAAGTATCTTCTTTTTTAACACGTACCTGGTGGTATCACGATATGAGATCCAACTTGGTGAAGTACTTGGCTTGTTGCAACTAATCTAACAAATCATCAATCTTGGACAGAGGGTATCAATTCTTGTGTGTGATCTTGTTCAAAACTTTGTAGTCAATACACATTAGCTAAGACCCATCCTTCTCTAGTACTATGATGATAGGTGACACACAAGGTGAAGTGCTTGGTCAAATTACTCCCTGCTCCAGTAGCAAATGCAATTGTTTCTTCACATCATCCGCTTCCAGAACAAACTATCTATACAACCCAATACTTGGTAATGGGCAGTCAAGCAACAACAGTATCTCATGCTCCACTTCCCTCCTAGGTGGCAGCCCTTTAGGCTCTTGGAACTCCCCTATATGCCTACAACAACTCCTCCAACTGTTGTTTCTGCTCTTTTGTACATCCTTACTAGAACAGATAAATTTTTTGGCTTGGTTAGCACTTACCAGAGAGATCTTTGACTTGCCTTTATGTGCATTGATGATGTATGACTTCCCATCCATGATCAAGTGGTATTGGTTTGCTCTCTGCATGAAGATCGCATCTCTTATATACATGTAGTGGCTTCCAAACACTACACCACGCACATCAAGGGGTAATACATCTAATTCCACTTCATCAATAAAATCTACACTTATAGCAAACTTGATCTTACACTGTTTAGTGACTTTGATTTTTGCATCCTTATTCACCCATCCCAATGGATATGGGCTTGGATGATCATGAACCTCCAACCCAAGCTTGCTGACGAGATCATCTGCTATGAGATTGGCCTATGAACCAAAATCGAATAGAGCATCTATGTAATGTCCCCCACCTCTTGATGAAGAGGATTGGAGTGACTTAGTAGTCTAGTCACCCCCACTAGACTATAGTCTCATGCAGCAGGGGGAAAAGTCAACCAAACTCAATGTTATAATATTAGGTTGACTTGAAAAGGTAAAAAGTAATTCACTGAAGAATTAGAACACTTGAGGTTGAGTTGGGAGTTGAACCTAAGGGTTAACTAACTCAACAGAGGAATAGAATGAAGGTATAAAGGAAAGCCTAAGGCGCACCTCTCACTCATCTTAGATTATTATTGCAAATTGCTTTTGGGCTCTTGAGCACACACTTTTGGGGGTTTTGAGAATACAAACCCTGGAGAACAATTCAGTGGTGAAAGATTCCACCTATCTTGTTCCAAGCTTGGTCTCGTGGATGAAATACTCCACCCACACCATTCTACAGCAATCACAGGTATCATCACCCATCCAGGACATCTGCAGGTCGTACCCTTGAGGATTTTCAGCAGGGGGGCACACCATTCATTGAAGGAAGTTCAATCCAAGAGATTGGCATGGCTTTTGGACATTCTAGCACTTGGGTTTTTCTTGCAGGGCCTTGATCATCAATTCTAGTGCATTTTGAGAGAGTTATTCCTGTCGAATGATTTCCTAGAGCATTGGCACGATTTGGAGAGACGGAGGGCGCTATTGAGATTCAGATCTATTCAGTTTGGAGGGGTTATACTTCAGATCTAACCTTGAGACTTCACCTAGTGACTTGCAATGCCCTGATCTATCTTTCTAGGGAGTTTCAGGGCATTTGGAGGTCTCCTTCATCAGGGCCGAATTATTGGGCATTGACAGGATTCAGGAGGGCGCAACTTCACTTGAGGATTCAGCATTTGGAGGAGCATCTCTTGGCATTTTGGCCTGAGACTTCAAGAGGGGGTTCTACTCACCCCGATCTATCATTCTACAGGGTTTGGAGTCATTTGGAGGCTTCCATTAGCTAGGCAGAAATATTGGGTCTTCTCAGCTCTTCAAGAGGACATGCCATAAGCCAGGGGGTTTGAACTTGACCCTGGTTCTTCTTGTATTGGTCTTCATTTTGTATTCAGCCTTTGGAGGCTTGCATCTTCTTATCGGGAGCATTTTGTAGCAGCTCATATCTTATCCATTGGATCTATCTGATGTTATTCCAAATCTACATCCTTATTGTATCAGATTCTTGCTTATTATATCAATAAAGGTCAGATCTATGTTGTTTGGTTCCATATCTTGTGTTGCTGGTCATATCTTGTATTTCCATTGTTATATCTTCAGATCTATGCTTGTTAACTAAACTATAAACCCTAAGATCTAACTCAAAAGTAAACCTGCAAGCAAACACACACACACATGAGTTAAACAGTGAGCAGTTAGTGTTCCAAGCAAAAAAATTGGCTTGGGAATATTACAGTGGTATCAGAGCGTTGATCCTCCCATCTTGTCAGGGTTAGCGCATGCAGAAGTTCAGTGGCATTTATATGGGCAGAAAAAGGAAACAAATAGGTGAGGCAGAGGCTGAAATGGAAGGGTCAGGTGAGGACAGTGAGCCACAAATTCTAGCAGGAATCATTAGGGACTTACAACGTTCCATAGAGGTGTCACAGAGTAACCTTGTACATCACCTGCAGGAAAACCAAGAGGCAGTACGTAGGGTACAGACAGAGATGGCAAAGACCTTGAAAAAGGTAAGTGATAGCCAAGAGTTGATATGACGGCTTCTGATGCAGATGACTCATGGGGGAAAGGGTCCAGAAACCTATGCCAACAGGGAAGCTAGTGGATCTCATGGCGGGAATGGACATCAACAGGAGCACGTTTCCTATTATCATACTAAGGGACAAAGCCATGGAGGAGGTGCACCACAAAGGCAGACACACAGCAGGACCACTCATAGGCCCTATCTACCTTCGTTCTTGGATGAACAGACACAACTAGAATTCCAAGACGAAATTGAGGACGAATTTGCACAGTATGTCACAAAATATAACTCACTAAGCATAGCAATCCAGAGACAGATGACATTGGACCAGTATTGTGGATTTAAACTCAGGGGCAAAACGAGGCCGTACCACAGGAACAATTATGAGTTAGAGCGCAGGGCTGGAAAAATGGAGATCCCTTATTTTGTTGGGTCTCCCAAGATGACTGCACAAGCTTGGGTGCAAAAACTGGATACTTACCTCCAGCTTAACCCAATGAGAGAGATGGATGTCATCAAGTTTGCCACCATGTACTTGGAGGGCAAAGCTCATGACTGGAGGTACCATGGGTTAACCACACTTTGCCACAATCAGATAGTGGCTTACACAGAGTTTACACAGAGGCTCATTGACAGGTTTGACCAAGGGGATCCAAAACTCCATTTCAGGGAACTCACTCAACTCAGACAGACAGGATCACCTGAGGTGTATATTGAGGAGTTTCAGAGGATAGCAGTCATGGTACAGGACGTGTCACAATCAAGACTCGTGATGCTTTTCACAGAGGGTTTGATGGAACCCTTAAAGGGTTGGGTTAAGGCTTTCAAGACTACCAATTTGTAGGATGCTATATGGAGGACTAGAGATCTAGGCCCAGCAGCGAAATCTGAGTTTATGCCTAGACCACCTCTAAACACAGGAGGAAGAGACCAAAGGCCTCCCATGAATCCAGGAGGAAGAGACCCAAGGGGGTTTGACAGGGGAAGAGGTAGGATGGATGAGAACACAAGGAGGGAACTAAGAAGAAAGCAGCTATGCTATACATGCAAAGAGCCTTGGGATCCATCCCACAAGTGCATGGGCAGAGGCAAGGCCCACTACATTGAGGTTACTTCAGACAATGAAGAGGATGAAGATTTCGACCACCTGCAGAATATAGAAGCAAATACCACTGAAATTGTTGAAGAAGAAGGTCCAGGTCACGGCATGACAACAGAAGAGAAGGCTACGTTAGCATCCATCAGTGGGGTACCCAAGTATAACACCTTCAGGATGAGAGGAGTACTGCAGGGACAGAAGGTTTCGGTTCTCATTGATGGGGGTGCTTCTCACAACTTCATTGACTCAGCACTACTACAGAGGAGGCACATACCCACAATTGAATTTGAAGGATTCAAGCAGGAGGAAGCACCATGCCTTGTAACAGGTATATTCCAGGGATGAAGCTTACACTAGGTAGACATGACTTAGCACAGGACTTCTATGTGATGGACCTCCTAGAAACAAACATCATCCTTGGAGTTCAATGGCTTAGCACGTTGGGACCAATCACCACCAACTACAAAACCATGGAGATGTCTTTCACAGAAGAAGGTGGGAAAAAAGTAGTTCTCAGGGGCATGTCTGGAAACATAGCCAAATTGGTTACAGCAAAGCGTATGGAGGCCATTTTCAGAAGAGATGACATTGTATATGTTGTTGAGTGTAGGATTTCAATACATGTGGACAAGAAGGGCAAGGTTCACTATGCACCAGAGATTCAGAGAATCGTTGACAAACATAGCAAGGTGTTTGGACCCATTCCACCGGGAGCACTTCCGAATAGGGGGTTTGAGCATATCATTGAGCTGGAAGAGGGAGCTAAACCAGTCATCACCACGCCCTATACACACCCAAAGAAGTACAAAGAGAAGATAAAGAAGGCTATCAAAGAATTGTTAGACATGGGCCATATTAAACCGAGTTCCAACCCTTTTGCATCCTCAGTGGTACTAGTAAAGAAGAAGGATGGAACCATGCGCATGTGCATTGATTACAGGGCACTAAACAAGAAGACAATTAAGAACAGGTACCCCATTCTGAGGATTGATGAACTATTGGATGAGCTTCATGGGGTTGTTTACTTCACCAAGATTGACTTCCGCTCTGGCTATCATCAGATCAAAATGAAGGAGCAGGACGTCCCCAAAACTGCCTTAAAATGTCACTACAGCCACTATGAATTCCTAGTGATGCCATTTGGATTGACTAATGCGCCAGCCACATTTCAATCTTGCATGAATCACGTCTTCAACAAGCAGTTGAGGAAGCACCTCCTAGTGTTTTTTGTTGACTTGTTGATCTATAGCAGGACTTGGTAGGAACATATTCAACATGTGGAACAGATCCTAACCATCATGGAGGACCAATCCTTGTATGCAAAGGAGTCCAAATGTGAATTTGGAATGACAAAGGTCCTCTATTTGGGACACATCGTTGGAGTAAAAGGGCTACAGGTACACCAAGAGAAGATCCAAGCCATACTTGACTAGCCCACACCTAAGACCCTTACAGAGTTGAGGGGGTTTCTTGGCATTTGTTGCTATTACAGGGGGTTTGACAAGGGTTTCTCACAACTATGTGCACCCTTGACCGATTTAATCAAGAAAGGGGCCTTCAGATGGAGTTCAGAGGCACAATTGACATTTGACAAAATGAAAAAGGTAATGAGCACATGCCCAGTTTTAGCCCTACCAGATTTCAACCAACCCTTCACATTGGAGTGTGATGCCTTCGGAGAGGGAATTGGGGCAATGCTGATGCAGAATAGGCACCCCCTTGTCTATGAGAGCCGAAAGTTGAGGGGCCCTGAGCTTCTCTACACTATCTATGATAAGGAAATGATGGCCATCATGCATGCATTGGCCAAATTCAGACAATACTTGGTAGGAGCAAGATTTGTAGTGAGATCAGATCACAACAACCTTAAGTACTTTTTGGAACAAAAGGACTTAAATGAGAGGCAGCAGAAGTGGGTTAGCAAAATACAGGCCTATGATTTTGACATTGAATTTGTCAAGGGGAAGAATAACGTAGTGGCAGATGCATTATCTAGAAGGCCATCAGTTTATGCTATGACCGATATTTCAGTTGACTGGAAGGCTCACCTCTTGGTAGAATACTCAAAAAACTAGTTCGCATGTCAGTTGATGGATGGGCAGATATAGGATGACAACTTCAGAATCATCGATGATGTCATCTACTACAAGGGCCAAATTTTCTTGGTTCCTGAATAAACCTTCAAGGCCAAGGTATTGCAAGCCTATGATGATTCACCAGTGGCAGGGCACCAAGGATTTGTCAAAACATACAGGCAGGTAAGGGAAAGGTTTTCATGGAAAGGTCTGAAAGAAGATGTGATGCACCACATCAAGGAATGCACTACTTGTCAGGTAAACAAGGATGAACACACACATCCAACAGGGTTGTTACAACCCCTGCCCATTCCAGAGCACAAATGGGAAAGCATCTCTATGGACTTCATCACAAGATTGCCCAGGGCACAAGGGAAAGATTGTATTTTTGTAGTGGTGGACAGGTTGACTAAATTTGCACACTTCTTCTCCATTGCCACAGACTTCAGTGCAACACAGGTTGCAGATTTGTTCTTCAGGGAGCTCTTTAGACTACATGGCTTGCCCAAGACCATTGTTAGCGACAGGGATAGACGATTTATGAGCACCTTTTGGCAGGAGTTATTCAGGTTGGTTGGTACGGCCTTGACCCCTAGCACCAATTACCACCCTCAGACTGATGGGCAAACCAAAATAGTCAACAAGTGGGTGGAAGGCTACCTCAGTGGGTGGAAGGCTACCTCAAAAATTATGTAGCAGGGCAACAGAAGGCATGGGTTAGATGGCTACACTTGGGAGAGTACTGTTACAACACTAGTTATCATATGTCTATTGGTATGACTCCATTCAGGGCCTTGTACAGTTATGAGCCTCTCTCCTTTGTAGAGATTGTCTTTGGTGATAGCAGAGCTCCTATGGTGCAGGATTGGGTGCAGCAGAGTCAGGACATACTCAGGGAACTAATAGATCATCTACAAAAGGCACAGAATCAGCAAAAGGTCCAGGCAGACAAACAGAGGGTAGAGCGTACATTTGAGGTTGGTGACTTGGTTTACTTAAAGCTCCAACTAGTCTAATAATGCAACATTGAGTCTTTTGTGTTAAAACAATCTTTCAAACTTCTAAAAAATTGAAACCCTAACTAACCCTAGCGACTTACTAACCCTAGTTCTATGATGACGTCTTGCCTCTTTTGAACTTTTGCTTGGAATTAAACTTGCGGCTAAGTCATCCATTGATAGACATTGAAGTGTTGAGTATTTCCATCTGCTTATCCTGCAAAACGTCCACCTCTTTGTCTACCAAAACTAACCTAGAATAGAGCTGACGTCACCTTCTAACAAGCATAGTGACGCAGCAACATTATATGTGAGCATGTTTATGGCATTTAATGCATTGTAATAATTCAAGGATTGATATTGTACATTAAATGCTTTATCATTTTGTATTTATTGAAGAAGTTATATTATAAGCCATAGCCTTTATTTGCAATCATTGACTTCGCCAATAACTACATTTATTTATGCTCATGTGTATCTCATATATAATCAAGATAGT
>CBVK0100794758.1:0-11427 GCA_900067695.1 Picea abies | reverse complement strand
CATTAACTCTACTAACCCCACTAACCCAAAAAAAATTGAAAAATTGAAATCAACTGTTGAAACAAAGAAAGGGGATCCTGACATGTGGACACTATTTTTTGATGGATCCAAATCTTTAGAAGGTATAGGTGTTGGTTTCATACTGGAAAATCCGAAAGGGAGGAAAATGTTAATTGCATGCACAAAATATTTCCAATGCACCAATAATACTACTGAATATGAAGCTTTGTTACGAGGATTAAGAAAGAAAGTAGATTTAAAATCTGAGAAAATTAAGGTATTTAATGATTCCGAAATTGTTAGAAGACAGGTAAGAAACACCATCCATTGTCTTTCAATTCATTTGAAACATTATCAGTTAGAGGTATGGGAACTAATCAAGTCTTTTGTTTCATTTAATATTAGTTATGTTCCTCATTTGCTGAACTATGATGCTAATTTTCTAGCGATGTTGCATCTAGATTAATACCTTTGGACTGATTGATGCCTGGAAATTTCTCTATTGAAATTTTACACAAGCCTTCAATCCCAAACAATGTCACTAGATGGAGAGTCTTTGATGATGACCTACAACTTATAAGCTTCTTACACCTCAAAGATACTTTCAAAGACTCTATCATAGATGAAGGGAAACATGATCTAATGGTGAATTCAGACACTTATAATCAAGATCAACAGATAAATCCATCGGGTTCAGTCAATATCATCCCCATAAATGTAGTAATATTGGAGAAACTTTATGATCTCCAGGATAAGTTCAAGAAATTCACCAACTGCAAGACCAACAAATCATCAATGCAGTTTGAAGTCATGAACTTGGGAACAAATACCACACCTCAAAACATTAATTTGGGGAAGAACTGATCTCTGGAAGAAAAAAAATCCTACATCAATTTTTTAAAGGAATATAGAGACGTCTTTCCCTGTACCTATGAAGACCTCAAGACACACGACACCAAGATCATACAACACACCATTCCCATGAAGCCTCAAACAAAGTTTTTTCAACAAAAGCTGAGGAATATGCACCCTAGTCTTGAGTCTCAAGTTGAAGAAGAACTAAATAAGTTGTTAGCTATCTTGATTATATTCCCAGTCATCCACACTCAATGGATTTCTAATTTAGTACCTGTGAGAAAAAATAATGGAAATATTAGGCTTTTTATCGACTTCATAAACTTGAACAGAGAATCAGAGAAAGATAATTACTCAGTGCCTCCTATGGAACAAATTTTGCAAAGTGTATATGGCTCTGAAATGATTTCCCTTTTAAATGGATTTTTTTGGCTATAATCAACTCCTAATTACCCATTACGATCAACTAAAGACCGCTTTTATAACTAAATGGGGAACATATGCTTACAAGAAGATTCCATTTGGTCTAATCAATGCTGGAGAAACTTTCCAAAGAGAAATGGACATCGCCTTCAGAGGTCTACTTGGAGAATGTGTTGTGGTGTATCTTGATGATGTTACTATATTTTCAAGGGATAAAAAAGACCACATAACCCATTTGAGGAAAACATTCAATAGGTGCAGAAGATATGGTGTTTCTCTCAATCCTAAAAAATCTATTTTTGCACTTGATGAGGGAAAACTGTTAGGGTTCATAGTCTCCAAGCATGTTATGAAAATCAAACCCGAATTTCCAATATTCCTCCCCCCCACAACAAAAAAATCCATGCAATCCTTCTTGGGGAGAAAAACTTTTGTTAGAAAATTTGTCCCTAGCTTTGCAGAAACAATAAAACCCATGTAATACATGATAAATAAAAATGTAGAATTCAAATGGGGATCTAAACAGAGAGAATATTTTGATAAAATTAAAGTAGAAAAAGCGCAATATCCTACACCTTTAAGTCCATATTTCAGTTGAGAGTTTATTCTCTATGATTTTGCATCAAACATTGCATTTTTTGTGGTTATAACATAGAAGAACCACAAAGGTGATGAATTCCCATGGATTTTATGAGTTTGGGTTTGCAAGGAGAAGAATTAAACTACCTAGAAGTGGACAAGTAAGCCTATGCTATATTCAAAGATGTAAAGCATGCCGTTTTTTCTCAAATCAAAGACAAAGGTTATTGTCACTTATCCCACTGTCAGGAATCTCTTGGTACAAAAGGAACTGGGAGAAAAAAGATCTAATTGGAAAACAAACTTACAAGATTATGATATGGAGATTAAGACTTCCAATATTGTCAAAGGTAAATGATTATGTAAATTGGCTATTGAATCAACGAGTGGTGAAATACAAGAAGATGCACTGTGTAAGGATTAAGAACTATTTGAAAAAGAAGTTTGCTACATCCCTATTAACTTTGATGTAGCAAAAAGAAGTTTGCTACATCCTCGTGTCTTTTTCATTCTTGAATAACTTGTTGTTCACCATTCCAAACCAATCTTCCTCTTTCACAACAGAGACCCAAGGATGCATGATCGAGTGAACGTGTTTCCCTGTAAATGCCTTTTCATATTTAAGTAATCAAATTACCTTGTGATAAATGTTTATTTGGATGGTTGATGGTTGTACTAAAAAGATGAACTGGTTCACCTATGTCAAGAGAAAGCTTCAAACCAATAAAATGAGCATCTATAGGCAGTTCACAATAGTTATCATCAATCATGTGACCACTCTCATGGAATGCCTATGTTTTACTTAGATAAAGAAAAGTCCTTGATTCATGTGTCTTCTGCATAATTCTAGTGATGCTCCCCTTGAATATCCATAAATATAAATTCATCTATGATCCATGTTAATATAACTGCAAGGATATATAATATATCGAGACTAGAATATCAAAGTATCTCTTGCATCACCCCACTTCCTATTCACCCATATTAGAAAAGTAATGCATAAATTTCATATCTAAAAGGTGAATGCAAAATATTTAGGAAGTTGAAAGAACTATTAATAGTGAGGGAAGTACAAGTAAACACATTGGGGCTATGGATTCTCACTGGAAGTATGGCCATGCTTATATGATGCCAAGGCAACTTTGTCGAGGCTATGGATGCTCGCTGGAAGTGAAGCAATGTTGGGAAAGATAGATAAGGAAAACACTTCAGTATATAAACGGTTAAGAAGCACTCCTATATGGTGTCAATTCCTATGTAATCCCAGTGGATATGAA
The DNA here is from genome assembly GCA_900067695.1 of Picea abies. NCBI lineage: Eukaryota > Viridiplantae > Streptophyta > Pinopsida > Pinales > Pinaceae > Picea > Picea abies. The sequence goes on along the minus strand of CBVK0100794758.1, from coordinate 8,293 downwards.
GAAAGAAGAATAAGATCCCATTATTTTTCACAAGAATTATGCGGAAGATCACTTTTAACATGTCATTTTTCTCCCTTGCTCTTAGGCTAGATGATGTGGGGTCCATGATCTGTGCACTATTAAAAAAATGTTTAAAGATAAAATTGTACACTGTTTTGTTTGAGGTCATTTTCTTTTGATATTAGAGATAACTGGTTCTTCCCAGTAAGTCACCATTTTTTGTGGCTCACCCCCACAACAACCCATTTTTGGTGAAAATGGGCTCCTCGTGTTCTAATTTTTTTTACATGGAGCTACATTTCTACTTCATTGAAAATGTGTTGGCAAAGAGACATTATTCTACTTCTTGTACAATATATGATCCTGTTCTCTTTTGGCAACCCGTTAGTTGTAGTCAAACAATAGCCCCTTCTACTACACCAATCAATCCTCCTATTCGACAATTCACTGTTTCATACACTTGTTGTAGGCACCCGAGACTTGTCTGCTTAACCTGGTTGATGAATCCCTCTCATGCTTATTTCAGCCTAATTTTGGTCAGGGATAAAAAATACTCTCATATTGATTCAATTCCAACATAAATATTTTCGATGGACACATCAGAAAGGGCTCTGTAGGAATCATCTTCGTCGAAATATTTCCCCTCATGTACAATTCATGACTTCGATCCTCACACTCCGATAACCCAGGCATACAGAGTTCCCTTTGTGTCCCACATGTTAGCCAATAGAATGAAAAGGAAAGAACCAACATGTACTTAACACCATCGATCTAATGTGACCAGTTTGACCATGACCTTATGATATGGCGTGTTAGGATTGACCGTCCCTTCTTTTTAGGATCTTTACGCTACTTAATTTTCTTCATATATTTGAAACGAATCACACCCCAGGGTATTGAAGGAATATTCCTATGAGACCATCTCCTTTAGGGTTCCAACGTTCCCTTAACCTAGTGGACTCCAAAACATAAAGTCTAAGGTTGTCACTCAAATCCTTTTAAATTATCTACAGTCGGCGTGTAAATCCAAGAAAAAGGAATATTCCCTCGATTCCCTACCATCAATGTCTTCTTAAAACCACATACCGGAAATGTCTGACACAACAACTCTGATGGGTCCCACATATCCCCAAACTTCGCTCCCACCACCTCGACACACGAATCTAGGCAAGAGGGAATATACCTTCGGTACCCCTCCCGTTAGAGCACAAATTGATCCATAAGCTTCCCCATTCCAACATCACGACTGTGAGTGCTGTTTTTTCAAGTATAGGCCACATGACGACTCCGATACATAGATTTGATCAATATACACTCTTAATTCACATTAATGATAGAGATTGTGGTTGTATTTTGAAACGGTTCTCATACACAGGTGAGTTATCACACATTTAAGGGGGATTTGATACATATTATTTGGCTATAAACCCTCATTTTATAGCCTATCTTCTTCCATAAGCTCATCAAACTCCCTTCTGCTTTGATTTTCTAAGTGATACTCTGAGACCATTTTTCTAGCTCAGTTATAGGTATTACATTTTCCTTTTAAATGGTTTGTCTCTTCGTGTTGGTCATATTATTCTCCCTGGATTATTTCATGTTTTAACTTGGTGATGCATGACTGAGCAAAATTTTTATCATGGCAAGCCAAAATACCAAGAGACCTAAAGTCTCTGTCTATTTCCAATCAGCCTTTGTGCTTGAGATGTCTTCTCGCCAAGCAAAGGTCCTAGTGATGGACACCACCCATCACACAGGTGAAGACCACAGTCCTAGATATGATGAGATAAACAAGATTTTCAACACTACAAATTTTCCTCAAGAAGACGAGAACATGGAAGTATACCAGAACATATGAAAAAGTGACATCCATTTGGTTGTTTCTCGGCCAAAACTTTTTCCCTACAATGAGGCAACACAATGGTGTTTCAAACAGTTTGATCCAAACACCACAACTATCATGAGAAGGCATGGGAGGAGAGTAGCATCCCTAAGAGCCGAGGATATCGAGCCAAGGTACCACTTACCCACTACCACATGCGCTCTCAATGAGCCGTTCTTGAAAGGTTTCACTTAACTATTGAAACATTGGTGGGTGGATGAGGATGAGACACTTAAACTGGGACAAAAAATTGGTCCCCACCCAAAGACTTAAAGAACCTTATAAATTGTTGGTAGCTATGCTAAGCCGGTTGTATGGTGAAGAGAAAAGCACACATTATCAGATGGATTGGCTGCCTCTAGCCCATACTAACGTGAAAATTGGACAAGTGTTCAACTGGGACGGCATCTTGGCTTTAAACATTTGTCTCCACAATAAAAAAATTCCAGGTATGAGGAAGAGGTTTTTATACGTCATCCTACTTAATTGATTCCATTTGTTCCTTGGTAAAATTTCTTGACCTCAGGTGGAACTGGGCCCATAACCAACCCCATATACATGTGTACTGCTCTGATTTATGGAGTATAAATAACATAATATACTTTTATGACATTTGTAAAATTTTCCTTGCCCCTATGCACACTGTAATTTTTGAGTTCCCAAGACACACGATTTCCTTTGAAGCTAGGACTAGGATGAAGGGAATAGTTGACTTGTACTTTTGCAAATATTACTCATACATTAGGGTGTATCTCACCACTTCATCTGCACACCTCCTTCCCTACTTTGTCCCAACTCGTTTAATAATGAGGGAAATTTCCTACCAGACCATGGGGACATGGGTCACTTCATTAATTTTGATTAGCAACAAAAAGATCTAGCCTGTGTTTCCAATACACATAGGGAATTACACCATTTCCAATGGCCCTCATGCAAGGAAAGAGGAAAATTCCCTACAAGACATGTGCCTATGTATAGGAGATCCTAAAGGCCATGACCCATCTGAGCTTGCAGTCAACCACATCATATATTTCGGTCTCACTCACTCTAACATCCATGTGGTTGATTTTGAAGAAGACAAGCACTCTAACATCCATGTGGTTGATTTTGAAGAAGACAAGTTTAAAGGAATAATTTCTTATGAAGAGGTTCTACAAAAGTTTCCCCGTGATGCTGCTAATCAGAAACTTGAAGCTGAACAAGAGAAAATGCAGACAGTACCAATTGATCAATTTTAGAGTTTTCTACAACATGAACAAGACAACAACAACATTAAAGAGCAAGAAATGGCCAGGAAAGAAGAAAAGTTAGAACAAAAGAGACTCCAAGTTGAGGAGGAGTATCAAAGAAGGAAAGTCGAAGAGGAAAGAATCAAAAGAGAAAATGAACTAAAAGAAGAACATGCTTCCCTACAAAAGAAGAAAGTTGAAGAAGCATAATCTAAGAGGTTGGACGATGAGGTAGAGGCTAAACAATTTGCTGATGAGGCTGAGGCTCAAAGGAAGGCAGAGGCACTGTTGAAACAAGAGAAATTGAGCAAAACTCCGAGCACCCCATCTTGAAACAAGAGAAATTGAGCAAAACTCCGAGCACCCCATCAACACCCAATCTGGGAATTGTAAATGTTCCACCTCAAGACTTCACCCCCCTCAATGCCATTTCGAGGGATTCCTCTCTCCCATCACAAGATTTGAATTTTGAAGGAACTGTAGTGGATTTCAGAGACAATTATTATGATGACAGGAAGAAGAGTATCGAGAATAGGTCAAATAAAAGAAAAAGAGGAGAAGCTAGCAAATCCAGTTCATTTGTAGAGAGAGTAGTGGAGTGGAAAGCTGGGCCTGACACAAAATATAATGTCATTCAGGTGACCTCTTCTCTTCATGATTTCACAATACTAAATGCCTCATCCATCCTTGAAGTGACTAGCGCCTTAAGCATGGCCAAGACCAGGATCACAAATTTGGAAACCAAATTGAAGAATGTAAAAGATGAGCTCACTTCAAAGTTCAAGAAAACCATGAAAGTGGCTAATACTCTCAACGCAAAATAGCTAAACAAAGCTCTTCAAACACAAAGAGATGAGATGAATGATGAGTTCAAGAGAAGGATTCTGACTCAATGGCACACCCATGACAAAGAATTGGAATTGGAAATACAAAATCTCAAAATGGTCTTGGAAGAGAACATGACATCGACTCTCACTGTGGAGATTATCAAGGCCCAAGCATTAGAGCTAAATGAGAATCTTGTAGTAGAGCAGAAATAATTCCTCAATCTGCTTAGTAACATACAAGCTGGTAGAGATGATCAAATCAGGCTGTATGATAGGTTAATAGAAATTCAAGGACAATATCAAGAAGCAAATGAGGCCCTTGATCAAGGACAATATCAAGAAGCAAATGAGGCCCTTGATAAAATTCTTAATTGGAAAGAAATGTATAGATCACCCCCTACTACACTACCAGTGTATTCTATTGAATAAAGACTCATATATATGGTTTTCTTCGATACTTGGAAACCCTTCTTGAGGAATGTACAAGTTACCCAAAAAGCGAAAACTAATGCATGTATGGAGCTATGAAATAGTTGAAACGATCTCATGAAGGAATTTTAAATGCATCTAATGATCTCCATCGATGAGGTAACACCTTTCACTACACGAATTGTTGAGGTGGAAGAGTGCAAGAAAATTAGCCAAGTAAGAATTCAAAGCTTAACTCAGATTGGAAAAGAATCCCTAGAGGAACACTTGTTAAGACCTACTTGGCTCATCATCAAGATCCAACAATTTGTTAAAAGCACAATGAAGGAGTTACAAAAAGAGGTGTCAGCTATAGTTTGCAGTGGAGAATTAATCATTAAAAGATGACAATCCGACAAAATAGAGGACATAATGAAAGATTATTCCCTGTGGGAAGAGTATCAAAACCAGATGCAAGATGAGAACAACTTGTGATGATTAAATCTTGTAATTGTCCCAGATGCCTCGTTTCACTGCATTTGTAATCTTTCTTTCGGATTAGACATATGAAGAGTCATTTTTGTAAAATGACCCAGTACTCATAATTGAATTAGCAAAATGTAAACAATCTCTCCATATTATAAAAAGGGAGGACTGTCCATAGGAAAGAGCTTTTGGTTTTCGGATGTAGATGAATAGTATTTTTACTGCAAGTTAATTTGAACCAGAGAAATTTTTGGAGATTTTGATGTTAATGTGTATGAATGAGACTATTATATTTATGCATGTTTATTTATGTAGAGTATAAATGTTGGATTATGAATTACTTCTGAATTAATTTTCATATGTTCATAGTTGACATGATTTTCACTTTGAGTACAATGACAATGTGATGCAGTTAGTTAATCAACTATTTGTTTCTAACTGGTTATGTTGTTAATATTTCACGTTACTTGTTTACACGAATTACTTCTATACAGGTAAAACACATATTTCACTGTACTTACATTTTAGTTCACTTCTGATCAGGATAGGTTAGCATAGAGTAAAGTAGGAGTGCATCTTAGGACTGCAATCAATCATCTTAGTTTAGAAGTAGTTCTTTATAATTTTAATTAATTTGAGAACCTTTGGATCTTAGATTCATATTTAGTTAGCATATTAGTTAGATTGGTAACCAAGCCAAAATATGGCTGGAAATTCTATCCGAAATGAGAGTGGGTATAATTGGGACCTACCATCAGGCATTCTCCCTCTTATGCTTGACAGGCCATTCAGACCCGTCAACATAAATGGCACTAGAAAAAGGGCCATGGAATTGAATGGTTGCAAAGATAAATACAAACCATTCTCGTTCTATTATGTAAGTTAGCACTCCCTTAACCACATATTCCCATCCACCTTATTCTGAGCATGCTAGACTTCCCTCATTGTATGCTATGAATACACCGGATCAGGCTAGTACTCAGTGTGTCCCCACTTATCCCGAGTCCTCCTTTTCGTCACCTCAATCCCGCATATTAACCCCTCTTAGAGGTTAACACCATTTTGAGGCAATCCCAGGAACATGTAAATCACACCTTAACTAGATAACTGAGTAGACAAACATGACAATTTCCCATTGACTATTCATTGTCTCAGGTCCAGGAAGATCCTCGTAGTGAAGATCCATTCTTTACTGATCCTTACGTGTATCGAGAAAATCCATCTATCGGAACCCTCAAATATTTTGTAACCCAAGACACACCAGTCTTTGAAGAGACCTCCAATTTTGAACTTGAATGTTATATACTAGCTGATGATGTTGGGGGTAGGCCTCCCTCTCCTCATGAATCCACACCTTACACACCAAGGAACAAATTGAGAGAATATTCTGAGGAAGAAGAGGAACATGAAAGTGAACCTGGAAAAAACTCTCTTCAGATAATCTTGTACTAACCTCCAAACATGGCCAGGGATAATGCTAATCAAAACCCCCCTACCTATCAACCTTGGTTGGTTCCTGATGTAGTCGTTGTACCAGGAGTTGTGAATGCCATGCCTAGACATCCCGAGAAATTTATACAAAAAATTGACCCTGAAAGAAAAGATTTTGTAGAATACCATGTTAAGAAATTCTTACTTTCAGTAAGGCTCCAAAGCATTAGTCACAAAGATGTCATTTGCTGATTTTTCCGACTCACATTTGAGAAAAGAGCCTCTACATGGTTCTTCTCTTTAGAGGAATCATCTATCATTGACTGGAGAACATTCAAAACTATCTTCCTTAGTAATTTTGGGGAAAAAAAGACACCAACAACTCTTGTCCTAGAACTGTCAAGAGTCAAAATGGATTCTAAAGAACTAGTGAATGGTTACAACCAATCTTCCTTACTCTACCGAGACGTATCCCTTGAGACTACAAACCTACTAAATATGTTTCCATCGAATTCTATACCTCTGGCCTACCTTTGTCCATGGCAATGTTTACTAAGAATGATGAAAAATACACCCTTGAAGAAGCCTTCGAGGAAGCCCTTAAAGTTGAAAAGAACATGATAAGTTTAAAAGGAAACCTTGGAATATAATCATCCAAAGACGAAGGTAAAAATAAAACAACTCTGTCCAAACCCACAGAAGAGAAGAAGGATTTTGATTCCATGGACATGGAGGCTCTTCATAGGATTGTTAAGAAACTCTCCAATGAGCTAATCGATTTGAAGAAGAGTGGAGGAGAAGGATCTTATATCTAGAAGAAACTCTTTAGGTTCTGTCTTAATAAAGATAAAAACACTCCAACTAATAAAACCAATCCTTCTCAAGTAGATGGAATTAACATGGAATATATTTTCCAAGCTCTGCAAACTTGGAAAATTGAGAATATGAATGAAGTCAAGGAGGAAGAGGAGGGGAATCAAGAACAACAATAACAACCCCAGGAGTCCCAAGAAACTGAAGAACAACAACTGAATTATTTTTGGGATATTACTTATGGCGGGGAAGAAGAAGAAACAAAGGAAGTACACATTTCCCAAAATGATTTAACCACACGAAGTGCCAACAAGAAGACCTCAAATGACACTCCAATCACTACTAATCCTCCTACTCCTTCCATGTCCAATACCAAACAAGCATCTTCTTCATCCAACACCACTCCCAATCCTTCCAAAACCATACCCTCCAACCACAAAGCATCTGACCAAGCACCTAGACCTAATGCTCCATCCATGCCCCTAGCCAGGTTGGAATATGATTTCCTAGAATATCCGAAGAAGACTAAATCCAACATTTCCCTATTCAAGTTTATGAAGATTCCACACATTCAATAAATTTTTATTAAAACTTTGCAAGGGAAAACTACCACTGGCACTAAAGAAATTAATGTTGGGGAAAAAAAGGGAATGACCAAGACTAGATCTTCTAGCAAGAATACTCCATCTAAGATTTAGGTGGCTATGAATGCATCCCTAACCGTACAGAGGTCCAAATCTACTACCCCACCATTCCTCATAACGTTTGAAATATTCAAAAGGAATGTTCATAATTGTATGGTAGACTCATGAGCTTCGTCTAATGTCATGCCTCTCAAAGTCTATGAAAAGCTTAATGTAAAACCTGAACCATCTGACATTTAGATTATTCAATTAGATAGAACTCGAGTCAAAGTTATTGTGGAATTAATTTTTTTTTTGATCAGGAGGTCTGGTAATCCTAAGGTTCATCAAACCATCTATATAACTGTAGTAGACACACCTGATAATTATGGTATGCTTTTAAGTCGAGATTGGTCTACTATGCTAAATGGTTATTTTGTTACTGACTAGTCTCATCTATGGCTTCCTTACAATGGTAAAATGAATTAGATCAGAATTGACAAAGAGAGATATATGAAACATGTAGTTACTAACCTGGATGAACCAAATGAACCAGTAATGTTTAACAACTCAATTTTGGGTAATTACTCATAT
>CBVK0100794753.1:0-11750 GCA_900067695.1 Picea abies | reverse complement strand
GGATCTAGGGAGATCAGTTAGTGTCTGCACCTACCGATTAGTCTGATAACAATGGACGCTCGCTGGAATCTAGGACATGCTTATATGATTCCAAGGCAACTTCGTTGGGGCTATGGACCCTCGCTAGCAGTGAAATAATGTTGGGAAAGAGAGACGAGGAAAACACTTCAGTCTATAAATGGTCAAGAAGCACTCCTCTATGGTGTCCATTCCCATGTAATCCCCATGGATGTGAAGAAAGAAGAATAAGATCCCATTAATTTTCAAAAGAATTATGTTGAAGATCACTTGTAACATGTCATTTTTCTCCCTTTCTCTCTGGCTAGATGATGTGGGGTCCTGATTAAGGGATTTTCCCCCTGTGATTGTGGGTCGTAATCACAACAGCAAAATACCAAGTGAAAGAGATATCAATTTCCCCATAGTGACAAACACACAAAAACTAAAGAAAATATCTACTTTACTTAGGATAAAGTAGGGATAGAGAGGAGAAAAGAAGGTGCACCTTTTTCTCTGGTTTGATGTCGATCCCCACTCCAATTTGCCGAAGAACTCCTGATCTTCTACTAGAATCAACCTGCAAGATATATACAAAACTAGGGTTGCGACGAAAGTAGTTATACTATCAAAAGCATGTGCATTTATATGTTAGATTCAAGGTAGACATAAATATAAATGTACAGTGAAGACAAATCTAGGGGAAACAAAGCTCTTTTATTACCAGTATGTGGAAAAGGTAAGTTACAACCTTGTCTAGCCTTTGGCATCGTCTTGAAGCCAGCTGTTTGGGTTCCTTTGGGAATCCTCAAGCATCAACTCAACTGATATAGACTTCTGTCAATGATTCAGATAGGGATAAGGAGACACCCTATAGTCACATAAAAGGAGAAATAATCTATGGAAAAGGATTTTCCAGACTAAAGGGGATGTTTCTCAAAGAATAATAGGGAAAGGAGGCTTACTAGATGCTAACAACATAACTTTGCACCAAGGGACTTGTCCTCTTATTATCCCTCCATGGTTGTTTTATATCTTCCCAAAGAGGTTTGGGGATTTTAATTCCATTGTGTATGGGAAAGGGTCATTGGGAAACGATCCCAACTGAAAAACCCACTCGAAAACACGAGATTATTTTATTTTTCACCAAAAATGAGGGCATCTGCGGGTTGCCGTGAGGAAATGCACTTATATCTGCTTGTTTCCCTAGGGAAACCCACATATATGCTCTTAGGGAATGATTTTTAAATAAATCTTGAGAGGAACTTTACAGAAAAGTCTAGCAAGCATTGGGAAAAGGGTTAGGCCATGACATAAAAGAATAAGTGTGGCATTTTGTGCTATAACAAGTCCATGATCTATGCACTGTTAAAAAACTGTTTAAAGATAAAAATGTACTTTGTTTTGTTTGAGGTCACTTTCTTTTGAGATTAGAGATAGCTGGTTCTTACCATTAATTCACCATTTGTTGTGGCTCAACCCCACAACAACCCATTTTTGGAGAAAATCGGTCCCCCCTAGTCTAAATTTTTTTACAAGGCACTACATTTCTACTTCATTGAAAAGGTGTTGGCACATAGATGTTATTATACTACTTGTACAGTCTATGATACCATTTGATTTTGGAAATCCATTAGTCATAGTCAAACAATAGTCCCCTCTACTACACCAATCAACCCTCCTTCCCGGGAGTTCACTGTTTCATACACTTGATGTAGGCACCCAAGAGTTGTTTGCTTAACCTGCTTGATGAATCCCTCTCATGCTTCTTTCAACGTAATTCTGGTTAGGATCAGAAAGACTCTCATACTGATTAAATTCCGACAGAAAACTTTGCGATGGACACATCGGAAAGGGATCTGTCAAAATATTTCCCCTCACACACAATTCAAGACTCCAATCCTCACACTATGATAAATTGGGCATACAAGTTCTCTTCATGCCACACGTGGCAGCCAATAGACGAACATAGGAAGAACCAACGTGTACTTAACACCACCGAGCCAATGCGACTAATTTGACCATGAATTTATGATGTGGTGTGTTATGATTGAATGTCCCTTGTTTTTTGGATCCTTACGCTACTCACTTTTCTTCATATATTTGAAACGAATCACACCCCAGGGTATTGAAGGAATGTTCCTTCGATACCACCTCCATCAGGGTTCCAACATTCCCTTAAACTGGTGGACTTCAAAACATAAATTCTGACGTTGTCACTCAAATCATTTTAAATCATCTGCGATCGACACATAAATCCAGGAAGAGGGAATATTCCATCGATACCCTGCCATCAGAGTCTTCTTAAAACCGCATATCAAAAACCTCTGATGTAACGACTCTGACAGGTCCCACATATCCTCAAACTTCACTCCCGCCACCTCGACACACGAATCCAGGTGAGAGGGAATATTCCTTTGGTACCCCTCCCGTTAGAGAATAAATTGATCCATAAGCTTCCCCACTCCGACATCACAACTTCGATAGCTGTCTTTTCAAGTATAGGCCAGATGCCGACTCCAATACATAGATTTGGGTGATCTACACTCTTTATTCGCATTAATGATATGGATTGTGGCCATATTTTGAAACAGTTCTCGTCCACATGTGAGTTATCATGCATTTAAGGGAGATTTGATCCATATTATTTGGATATAAACCCTCATTTTACAACCTATGTTCCTCCATAAGCTCGTAAAACACCATTTTGCTTTGATTTGCTGAGTGATACTTTGAGACCATTTTTCTAACTCAATCACATGTATTACATTTTCATTTTAAATGGTTTTTCTTTTCGTGATGGTTATATTACTCTCCCTGGATTAATTCACGTTTTAACTTGGTGATGTAGGATTGAGCCAACAAATTATCATGGAAATCTAGAATACTAAGAGACCTAAAGGCTCTGTTTATTTTTAGTCAGCCTCCGTGCTTGAGATGTCTTCTCTCCAATCAAAGGTCTTGGTGATGGACACCACCCATCACACGGGTGAAGACCATAGTCCTGGATACGATGAGATCTACAGGATTTTCAACACTGTAGATTTTCCTCCAGAAGATGAGAACATGGAAGTATACCAGAACATCAAAAAAAGCGACATCCATTTGGTTGCTTCTCGACCAACACTTTTTCCCTACAATGAGGCAACACAATGGTGATTCAAATAGTTTTACCCAATCACCAGAACTATCATGAGAAAGTAGGGGAGGAGAGTAACATCCCTGAGACTCGAGGACATTGGCCCAAGGTACCACTTACCGACTCCCACCANGATCCCTGAGACTCGAGGACATTGGCCCAAGGTACCACTTACCGACTCCCACATGCGCTCTCAATGAGCCATTCTTGAAAGGTTTCGCTCAAGGTAACAAAGAGACAGCTAAGATAATGAAACATTGGTGGGTGGATGAGCATGAGACACTTAAAAAGGGACAAAATATTGGTTCCCACCCACAGAATCAAAGCACCTTATAAATTTTTGGTCACTATGCTAAGCCAAACGTATGGCGAGGAGAAAAACACACTTTTTTAGATGGATTGGTTGCCTCTAGCCCATACTATTATGAAAACTGGACAAGTTTTCAACTGGGCCGACATATTCGCTTTCAACATCTATCTCCACATGAAAAACATTCCGGTATGAGGAATCCATGTTTTTATATGTCATCCTACTTAATTGATGCAATCTATTCCTCGGTACAATTTCTTGACCTCGGGTGAAATTGGGACCAGAACCAAGCCACTATACATGTGTATTACTCTGAGTTATGGAGTATAAATTACATAATATAATTATATGACACATGTAACCTTTTCCTCTTCCCTCTGCACAATGTACTTTTCGGGTTCCCAAGACACAAAATTTGCTTTGAAGCTAGGACTGGGATGAAGGGAATAGTTGACTGGTACTTTTTCAAATATTACTCATACATTAGGGTGTATGTAACCATTGGATCCCCACAGTTCCTTCCCTACTTTGTCCCAGATCGTTTATTAACGAGGAAAATTTCCTACCAGTCCATGGGGACATGGGTGACTTCATTACTTTTGGGTAGTAGCAAAAATATCTAGCTAGTGTTTCCAATCCACATAGAGAATTACACCATTTTCAATGGCCCTCATGTAAGGAAAGAGGAAAATTCCCTACAAGATGTGTGCCTATGTCTAAGAGAGCCTAAAGGCCATGACCCACATGATCTTACAGTTAGCCACATCAGATCTGTCCGTCTCACTCACTCTAACATCCATGTGGTTGATTTTGAAGAATACAAGTTTAAAGGAATCCTTGCTTATGAAGAGGTTCTACAAAAGTTTCCCAATGATACTACCAAACAAGAACTTGAATATGAACAAGAGAAAATGAAGAGGGTAACAATTGATCAATTTCAAAGATTGCTACAACAGGAGCAGGACATCGACAACATTAAAGAGAAGGAAAAGGCCAGGAAAGAAGAAAAGTTAGAACAAAAGAGACTCCAAGCTGAGAAGGAGTATCAAAGAAGGCAAGACGAAGAGGAAAGAATCAAAAGAGAAAATGAACTCAAAGTAGAATAGGCTGCCCTCCAAAAGAAGAAAGTTGAAGAAGCATAAGCTAAGAGGTTAGCCAATGAGGAAGAGGCTAAGAGATTGGCCGATGAAGCATATGCTAAAAAAGTAATTGATGAGGCCGAGGCTCAAAGGAAGGCAGAGGCATTGTTGAAACAACAACAATTGAGAAAAACTCCAAGCACCCCATCAATGCCCAATCTGGGAATTGTAAATGTTCCACCTCAGGACTTACCCCCCTCAATGCCATTCTGGGGGTTTCCTCTCTCTCATCACAAGCTTTGAATTTAGAAGGCATTGTAGTGGCTATCAAAGAATATTATTATGATAGGATGAAGAGGATGGATAAGAGGTCAAATAAAATAAAAAGAGGAGAAGCCATCAAATCTAGGTCATCTGTAGGGAGAGTAGTGGAGTGGAAGGTTGGGCCTAGCCCAAAAGAGAGTATCGTTCAAGCGCATTTTCTCTTCATGGTTTCATAGGACTAAATGCCTCATCCATCCTTGAAGTGACCAACACCTTAAGCACGACCAAGACCAAGATCATAGAGTTGGAAACCGAATTGAAGAATGTAAAAGATGAGATCACTCCATAGTTCGAGGAAACCATGAAAGTGGCTGATACTCACAATGCAGAACAACTAAACAAAGCTATGCAAAAACAAAGAGATGAGATAGATGCTGAGTTTGAGACAAGTATGCAGACTTAACAACACACCCATGATATAGACTTGGAATTGGAAAGATAAAAGCTCAAAATGGCTATGGAAGAGAGTAGGACATCGACAAACACTGTGGAGATTATCAAGGCCCAAACATTATAGCTAAATGAGAATCTTGTAGTAGAGCAGAAATAATTATTCAATTTACTCAGTAATATATAGACAAGTAGATATGATCAAATCATGTTGCAAGATAGGTTAATAGAAATTCAAGGACAATATCAAGAAGTAAATGAGGCCCTTGATAAAATTCTTAATTGGCAAGAAATGCATAGATGACCCCCTACTACACTACCAATGTATTCTATTGAAGAAAGACTTAGATATCAGGTTTTCTTCGACACTTGGAAACCCTTTTTGAAGAATGTAAAGGTTACCCAAAAAGCGACAACTCACGCCTGTATGGAGCTATGGAATATTTTAAACGATCTCATGAAGGAATTCGAAATGCAAATAATACTCTCCATCGACGAAGTAACAACTTCCACTGCAAGAATCACTTAGGTGGAAGAGTCCAAGAAAATTAGCCAAGTAAGCATTCAAAGCTTAACTAAAATTGGAAAATAATCCATGGAGGAACACTTGTTAAGACCTTCCCAACTCATCATCAAGATCCAACAATTTGTTAAAAGCACAACAAAGGAGTTACAACAAGAGGTGTCCGCTAAAGTTTGCACTAGAGAATTAATCATTGAAATATCACAATTCGACAAATTGGATGACATAATGAAAGATTATTCCCTCTGGGAAGAGTATCAAAACCAGATGCAAGATGATAACAACTCGTGGTGATTAAATATTGTAACTATCCCAGATGCCTCATTTCTCCTTTCAGATCAGACATATAAAGAGTCATTTTTGTAAAACAGCCCAGTACTCATAATTGAATTATCATAATGTAAACAATCTCTCCATATTTTAAAAAGGGAGGAATTTCCATAGGAAAGGGATTTTGGTTTTCAGATGCAGTTGAAAAGTATTTTTAGTGCAAGTTGATTTTAACCAGAGACATTTTTGAACATTGTGGTGTTAATGTGTATGAATGAGACTATTCTATTTATGCATGTTTATTTCTGTAGAGTATGAATGTTGGTTTATGAATTACTTCTAAATTAATTTTTATATGTTCATAGTTGTGATAATTTTCACTTTGAGTACAACGACATTGTGCTGCAATTAGTTAATCAACTATTTTTTTGTAACTGGTTATGTTGTTAAGCTTTCATGTTAATTGTTTACACGAATTACTTCTATACAAGTGACACAAATATTTCATTGTACTTACATTTTAGTTCGCTCCTGATCAAGATAGGTTAGAATAGAGTAAAGTAGGAGTGCATCTTAGGACTATAATCAATCATGTTAGTTTAGAAGTAGTTCTTTAGAATTTTAATTCATCTGAGAACCTTTCATTCTTTAGATTGGTAACCAGGCCAAAATCTGGTCGTAAACACTATCCCAAATGAGAGTGGGTCTAATTGGGACCTAGCATTGGGCGTTCTCCCTCATTTGCTTGACATGCCATTTGGACCTGTCAACCTAATGTTTTATATAATGCATAATCCTTGGGGAGTCAATTAACATAGCCATGTCTTAGATATGGGGATGATATCATCTTGATGAATGATTTTTAAGAGAATTTGAGTTAATATATTGAATATAAAAAGACTTCTAGTTGTGCTACCTATGTTATTGATGATTCTACCCTTCGCGAGAATATTTTGGACACTAATGGGCATAATGGTATTTTGCAAGCAAATGATATATCAAGTGAATGGGAAAATGGGAGAATGTGAATTAAAGTTGATAATTGTTAAACCTAAGATAGCAATTTTAATTTTTCCTAAAGAGATGACGTTCCAAGGAACAACTACACATTTGAGTAGTTACACTAAAAAACTGAGGATTCCATGAATCTATTTATTGAATATTTTGTAGGTGCAATTTAGAGAAACATTTTTCCAATATTTTTTTGAAGCAATATCCACTGAAGAAAATTCCAGAGTTAATGTTTGAGTTTGATTGATTGCATGTGCTCCTTTTCTCTTCTAATGTTTATTTCAGGTAGTGGGCAAGAATATATTATTGCAAGTTCATGTTATTACAATTTTATTTTAATAGTTACCATTGTGTACTTTCAAATCACTGAGATGCAATGGATAATGTTCATTAAATTTTTTCTATTACAACTTTTAAGGAATAATGTTTACTGGAATAGATGATAACCTTCAAGTTCGGGCTAGTGTAGTTGTTCTTGTTGATCCAAAATGTCTTAAGAGCATCTTGTTCAATATTTTGATACAAATCTTTTATTCTATTTTTTTTTTCATTTTTTTTTATCATGCTGATATTAAATAAAAATACATAAAAAATAAAATAATCCAAAAAAACCCCCAAAACTAGAGAGTTTGTCATTAAAAGTAGAAGTCTTAATATGGAACTCCTAATCTAGTGAACTCATGTTTGTTGCCTCATGACTCATTTCCATTCAATTAGAAGGGATTCTCAAATAATATTGAAGATGGATCAAAACATTCAAAGAGCACAATGAAAGATGATCGAGTGAAAAATTTGAAAAAAAAATTCAACTTTTTTTATTTAAACAAAATATAAAAATACATAAAATGAAACTAAGAATAGAAGGGATAATAGAGAACATACCTTGAATTTTGTTGTTGATGACGCTCTTAATTAATGTTGCTTCTCTTGTTGTTGATGATGCTCTTAATTAATGTTGCTTCTCTTGTTGTATAATTTTAGGTTTTTCCCCTAATGCCTTCATAGTTTAGTTTACAGTATCAATATGACATGAACACTAATTTTATTGATTTTAGGGATTTCGATAGTCATATCAAAGAAACAAAACCCTACAAATCTTAGTCCTTATTTATCAACTTGCTAATGTCATATTTATAAATAAAAAATCTTTTTAGGTTTCAATGTGCGTTATGAACTAGCAATACACACTTGTGCATTGGTATCTATGTAGAGCACCATAAAGACCAAGCATTTAAAATCATCACTATTATTTCAATGCTCCCATATGATAATAATGCATTGGTGCACCTATTCCAGTTAACTCCAACCAATTAAAATCATCACTGTTATTTCAATGCTCCCATATGATAATAATGCATTGATGCACCTATTCCAGTTAACTCACCTAAATGAAAAGATGCATTTAAAAAAATATGATGTATTTTTTTAATATAATGTAGAAATACATTTATATTGAAATGTTTAATCATATAAACATTTGTAAGTCTTAAATTATCCAGTTAACTCACCTAAATGAAAAGATGCATTTAAAAAAGATATGCTATATTGCTTTTTAATATAATGTAGAAATACAATATTGCTATATTACTTTTTAATATAATATATTGAAATGTTTAATCATATAAACATTTATAAGTCTTACATTATAAAAAAAAAATAGATGAATCATAAAACATAAAAGGAATGATCAAATGTGAGTAATAAGTACCACTTTCTTGAATCAATATTAAAGTTCCTTAATATTTCATATTAAAATTTTCAATCAACCATGATGATTCATAAATGTTTAATCATTTATATAAAGTTTATATTGAAATATTTAATTATATAAACTTTGATAAGTATTACATTATAAAAAATAGATGAATCATAAAAGGATTGATCATAAAATATGTGACTAATAAGTACCACTTTCTTAATCAATATTGAAATTTCTTAACATTTCATATTAAAATTTTCAATCAACCATGCTTGTTCATAAATGTTTGAATTAAGAGAGGAGATTTCATACGCTCTTATTAAAATTAAATTACATAAAAGTTGTGATTACATGTTGTGATATCAAGTAATCATCAATCAATTTGTGATTTAAACGTCACTGTTGATTTACAACAACTTTGCAATTGTTTGTACAAATATAACTTTTGATTATGACTAAACCGTGTTCTATTGAAGTATATAATGAAACCAAAATGATGATGTCATCAACTTTGACATGAATAAATAGAAGTCTTCATTGAAAGAAATGATGAATGTAACTCAAGTCATGATGAAGGAAACTCAAGTCAGGATGAATAGAACACATTTCTAGGGATTCTAAGTGTATGGTGTTATATGTATGTGTGTGATTTCACACATTTTTTTTTTAATGGATGCTAATAAAATTGAAAAAAAAGGATTTAAAGTTATGAGGATTTAAAGACATCTCATGTAGTGAAAAAAATATAGAGATTATATTTCTAATATGTGAATAGAAAAGAAATGATGAATGAAATTCAAGTTGTGATGAAGGAAATTTAAGTCGGTATAATAGGACAAATTTCTATGGATTCTAAGTGAAGAGTGCTCTTTATATATATATGATTACACACACATTTTTTAAAGAAAATTTTATAGGGAAATCAAATGGATTCTTTCCTACATTTGTGGATGTAATCACCAATAAATCCATATATATATATATATATATATATATATATATATATATATCTACATATTATGAATATCATTGAATACTTATTTTGATATGATAATTGCATACTAAATGAAACACAATAATTTATTCTCATTTAATCATTCATAACACATTTTGATTTATTATGTCTACATATTATGAATATCATTGAATACTTATTTTGATATGATAATTGCATACTAAATGAATCACAATAATTAATACATTAAAAAAATAATAGTAAAACATTTGATTAATAATTAATAAATTATTTTAATTATTAAATCAATAATTACTTCATTAATTTATATAAAATAAAAATAATTATAATATATAATAAATTAAGATCTACAAATACTTAAATGATATTTTTTTATTTAAATATTGTAATAATGTGCTAAAAAAAATTAAATGTACCTATGCTCTATTATTAAAAAAAATAGTAAAACATTTGATTAATAATTAATAAATTATTTTAATTATTAAATCAATAATTACTTCATTAATTTATATAAAATAAAAATAATTATAATACATAATAAATAAGGTCTACAAATACTTAAATGATATTTTTTTATTCAAATATTGCACTAATGTGTTAAAAAAAAAATAGATATACCTATGTTCTATTATTAAATTGAAGGTTAATGATGTTTTGCTCATATAACATCGATAATGTTAACATAAATATAAAATTAATGCTTTTGAATTTGTGGTAAACCTGTGCTATAACATGAACTCATAGTATATACACAATGTTAACATAACTATAAAATTAATGCTTTTGAATTTGTGGTACACCTATGTTATAACATGAAATCATAGCATATGCACTGCAATGTAGTAGTGAATTGGTGCTATATGACAAGTGCATTAATACATAGTTATTGCACTAATGCATGGGTTGTGCCTTGTGATCTATCCTATGTGTAATATTGTGTTTGATTAAAAAATGCATTGGTGTGCATAGTTAGTATAGGAGCAACATTGAATAGCACTTAAAAGTAGTAATATGTCTCAATGCATATGTGGTTCACTTATTTTGGTCAACCACACAAATGTTTATTTATGGATAAATTGCACTAATGCAAGGCCTATTGTTGACATGAGAATTTTTGTATATTGAGTAGAATATCATTTTTCATCCACAAAGAAAAACAATTATGTAAAACCTTTATCCATCAAGAAAAAAACATCCATTAAAACATCTACTTTAAATAATGAAAGTTTTACTTAATCCATTTTTGAAAATTTTGAATCATACATCAACATTAAAAAAAACTTCGCAAAAACCTCAACTAAAATTTTATTTTCTAATAATGATTCTCTAACCCATCCCTTATAAANNNNTAAAATTTTATTTTCTAATAATGATTCTCTAACCCATCCCTTATAAAGAAAAAAATATATGCAATGACATCCTCTCACTATACAATCCAACCCTAATCACCCCTTTAGTCCAAACCAAAGAAACTAAATCTTTTTGATACAATTAAGACAACCTTGATTCTTCAAGTGAGACACACTTAAATTAAAATGGATCATGATTCATTAACATTTTAGAACTCTCGAAGAGAGCAATGAATAAATACACTCGAAACACGAGATCAATGAATAAATACACTCGAAAACTTTTTTTAAGGATTTTCACTCATGGTTTCTCTCTTTTTAGTACCTGCCAAAGAAGGTACTATATCAACCGATACAGTTCACAATTCCAATATTTTGTAAATTTTAATAAAAGTTTTCTCTAATAAACAATTACAAATTCTTAGCTGGTAAACGTCGAAAGGATGGCTTGCAAAAAGACGGTTTGTAAAATCTGAACCGTTGGGAAAGAGAAATGGCCCAGAGGTGGAGGGAAGGAGTTTGGAAGGAGTTGGTTGGAAGGAGGAAGTGTGTCTAGAACATGGCTGGTGAAGGCCAAAGGTTTAGATTGGCCTAGAAAATGAAATCCTAATCACTCATACGTGGCAATCAACTAGCGACCATAGTAAATTTTAAATATGATTAAGTAAAAGTAAAAAAATAAA
>CBVK0100794750.1:0-15533 GCA_900067695.1 Picea abies | reverse complement strand
CTCTTCCGATCTCACTTCTCCTTTATCCAGGTCCTCTAGCACAACTGGTCCAGAATCCCAATGATGGAACTCTCAGGACTCACAGTTGTGAGCAAAATAGGGCACATGTTGACACATCTCAGACATGCATGCCCCAGGTCATGGTTGGATTTCACCAGCGACCATCACAATCAACTATCCTGTGGATAATTCTTTAGTAGTTCGGTACCCTTTCCCAAGCCAAGATGGAGGTGAGGATGGATCAATGAATGGGTAAGTGGGTGCATGGAATGCATGAGGGAAATGAATGAGCTGACAGGAAATTAGTGAAAAATCCATCAGTCGAACACCCCCATTAGACCAAAGGCAGGTTTAAGTAACATTTTGGGGAATCAAGAACCTCCTGTCCTTCCCCAAGAAGCTCACGTAACTAACCCCCTCCCTTGGGAAAAAAGGGTAATTAACATAGGAATAAACATGTATCCCCTCGAGCCCCCTCTCTTGTGGAATCATAGCCCCCTATAACTCTATTCCTTGTCCTTCTAGCAACCAATGATGTTTTTATTATTAATAATAATCAAAACATCACATTTCTTTGGAATACTGTCCTTTTAATAATTTTTTGAGCACCCTGGCCTCTCATCATTTGTAACAATACATTATTTAAAATGGGGGTTCAAAAAATGGGGTGTTACATCCCCTCCCCCTTATTTTGGCACTGTCCTCGGTGCATATACAAAATAGATATCAAAATCTCAAATTTATTCAAATATTTGTGGGCACTCTACTCGCATGGCATCTTCATGCTCCCAGGTAGCATCTTCAAGATCATAGTAGGTCCACTGAACTTTTACTAGCTGCCAGAATCTGGATGCCATCTTTGTACAACTACCCAATTTCAAAAAGATTTTCTTGGGCTTCACTTTCAAAAGTACATGCTCCCCTAATTTAAATTCTACATCTGTCATGTTCTTGTCTGCATAAACTTTTTGTCTATCTTGAGATTCCTTTAAATTCTTCTTGATATTAACCACCTGGTCTTCCATGTCCTTGAGCAACTCCAGCTAAAGTACCACTATATCTGTTGGGTTGTCCTAGCTCACTGGAGTATTGCATTTCCTACCATACAAGGCTTCAAATGGACTCATTCTCAATAAAGCTTGATACCCGTTATTATATGAAAACTCAACCAAGTGTAAGTAATTTTCCCACTTAGATGGATTATCCATCACATACATTCTCAGCATGTCTTCAATTATTCGATTAACCCTCTTTGTTTTCCCATCTTCTTAGGGATGATACACGGTACTAAAGTTTAGATTTGTGCCAAATCCTTTAAAAAATCCCCTTCGAAAATTGGAGTTAAACTTTGTATCTTTGTCCAAGACGATTTTCCTAGGTATCCCATGCAACCTGGAAATTTCCTTCATGAAAAATTTTGCAATATTAGTGTTACACATCAAAAATACTCACTTTGATAGTGTCGCAAGTGTCGTCATTACAAAGGTTGCAAGTGTCGCATTTTGCTTACAAGTGTCGCAATTGTTAAAGAAAGCATACTACCATCATGCCTATGTCGTGCCTATAATGACATGAGAAGGACATTTGAAACACCTCAAACACTTGATTTGGAAGAGGATAAGTGAGTCAATAGGCTTACAAACCTTTTTCCATCTGAAAGCACCTCAAAAACTAAGTTTTGGAGGAGAGCGCTCCCCTATACCTCTTCTGGGAGCACTGGCACTCCCCCTTACACTGTCTGGGAGCGTTATAAAGTTCCTTTGGCCCTTCTAAGGGAGCATTGGTGTCTTTAGGAATGATGACACCCCCCTTAAGCCTACCAAGGAGCGCTATAGCGCTCTGATGGCCCTTTTGAGGGAGCGCTACCTATTATGGGAAGTAGTTAAGTTGTTGAGATGAATGGGGGAAGGATATTTTCATTCTTGGAAGGAAGTTGGATTCGAATCCCTAGTCCATCCATGATCTTAGGGAAGATCCTCAACTGAAGGAGGCAAATCCTCAACTTCCCCAAGGATATCTCAAGTTGTTTATCCTCTCCAAGGCTATATAAGAAAGCTTTCTAATGGTGAAAGGGGACTAGAAAAGGAGAATCACACCAAACTTACGATCTTATAAGTGGTGCTGGAACATAGATAATTTGGCAGCAAGAGACCTATGATATCATAGGGAGCAATCAGTGAATCTATCCTCATTTGGATCGTGGATATTTTGAGCAAGGGGTAGACAAGGAGGACTTGACGAAACTGCTGCAATTCATCTAAGGCTGTAAGCGATGTTTTCTCTTCATTAATATAATTTGCTTGTCCTGTTTCTTTCTAATTCGTGTTCAATCTCACATGAATTTGTATCTTTAGTAGATAGACCTATTTCGGACTAATCTTGATAGAATAGGAAGTGGTCATACTTTGTTTGTCTATAGGGCTTATCGAGGAGTGAAAGATTGGAGCTCAACTCGGAGCATGCAGGGAAAAACACCGGTAAAAGGTACTTCTTTTCTCCTTCCTCCTCACACACTAGTCCACCTAGATATAAAAGGAAGCTAGTTACCATGATAAGAAATTTCTATCTTAGAGTTAAGAGTCTATCTCTTTGCAGAGATCTACCTGTCCGCAGGGAGATTTTCCTTCAACATAAACTGGCAACTCCATTGGGGATGGTCGAATCAAAACTTTTGGTTTTGATTTCTCCTCATAGACCTTGTATTACCCTTTTATTGCTTTTAGACCTAGTTCACCCCTTTATATCTGATTGCATTTGTTGATTGACTCTTTACCCCATCACACTCAGCTTACCTGTGAAAATTTGATCAAAATTTTGGGTTTTTGGACATTTTTATGAGTTGTTTGAGCCTGGAGCCCCCCTGCCCATGTTAGCAAAGCACTAGCACTCACTGGAAGTGTTGGAAATAGTGTTATAATGCCCTGGTGTCCCTTACACCAGAGCGCCAACCCCTTTTTTCTCAAAATCTCTTCAAAAATTCCATTTTTTGGAGATCCAAACCCTATTTTTTCACTTGCTCGGTTGTTTTATGATTGAATGATTCTTCCTTTTACCTTTGACATGCTTCCTCCTAAGAAGTAAACACATTTTTGTTCATATTTTATGCCCTTCTTCATTCTTTTTGAGTTTTTTCTATTGAGAGCTTGAAATCGATCCTCTGCTTTCTTCTCTCCTATCCGACTGAGCGGGAACTCTAGTGAAGGACATTAGAAGTTGGTGACTCTTCTCATTTGGTTCTTTGAGGTCATCTGATCCAATTTCTTTCTCCTTCCTTTTGTGTTTTTGATTTTCTTTCTCTTGTTTGATTGCAAAAGGGTGTGTTGTTTGTGCGAAATCTGTGTTTTCTTGCCCGAATCTCCTTGATCTGAAAGGGTAGTTGGCAGGATAAGATTTTCATTGAATTGATCATCATTCGCATGAAAACAACAAAAGTACATCTTAATGATTAGTTTGCATATTAGTTTGCATTTTTGAAATGTTGTAGCATCATGTTGGATTTGATTGAGAACAAAATTGATTGAGGGCATTCCTTATCAAGTGTTTGATAGTGAAAATGACTCTTCCTCTTTCCCTTAAATAGGTATTCATTGAAAAGAAATGATTTATTATCATATTTCATGCATATTTTTGGGAATTGAGTCATCATTCCATCAATTTCACTTTCGTACACCCTCTGAGTAAACAACAACCATTAAAATCAACGCTTAACTAAAATTTATCAGAATTTTTTACATCTTTGTTAGAAAACCTACATTAGTTTAAGGTGTAGGGATTTGGAATAGGTTGAAAGGATAGATTTCCAAAGATATCGAACAAACTTAGTATCTTGCGGTAGGGAGAGTTAAATCCAATTGTCGTATTGTCTTGTTGGGATACCCCTCTCACATAGGGGTTACACACGAGGTCACATTCGGGTGAGTTACAGAGATTATCCCTCCGTGACCCAACTGTTTGTAGTGGTCGGATCATATATTGGGGGTCACTGGAAGGTATACCCATGATTATGTGTGGGAGCCTTTAGGGTTTATTTCGGACTTGTTATCCCGCTCATACGTTCCGATTGGACCGTCGACTGTACCCGCCCAGGGGTTGACTACGAGTTGGTGACCTTAGTAGCCACAATATTTAGGGTCTCAGACAAGGTGATGGTGAAGGGAAGTCTCACTGTACCTGAAATAGACGTTGGTCAAACTCACTCGGGCTCCTTGGAGGGTAAATCCACAATTACTGCATGGAAGCTTGCACCAAGGCGTAAGTCCGTTAAGCAGGTCGCCAACGTAACTGATCCATCCACTCTATCCCCTCCCCTTCCTATTTTGATCTCACGATGTTGGATTTCATCACCTACTAGTGGTTTCCTCATAGAAAGGTTTGTTTGACTGATTGCTTCTCATATTCATAGTGTGTGTTGTTTGTTTTACTTAGTGGACCATAGGTCAAGTCAGTATTAATGGCATCGAATCCTAGGAGTACCAATGGAGGAACCCCTTCTCCTGGGGAACCCTATACTTTTCTTCGTTTGGAAACTTTGGTCCTCCATATGTTGCCACACTGAGTCTTCCAGGACTCACTATTGGATTACCAGTTTGGTTGTTCCCCACTCCGGTGATCTCGAATCCTCTCAATGTTTCAGTTGCACCTAATACTTTGGATGTCAATACAACACCCACACATCAACCTCATGTCAACGTTTTGCCTTCCTCATCCATAAAGTCTCCTTCCATTTCTCCTTCTTTGCCTAGTGAAAGATCTAAAGCAAGTAGCCAGGTTGATCATAAGAAGAAGAAACGAAAAGAGAAGAAGAAGAAGAACCCGAAAAGGAAAAATCCCCCAACAACATCAGATGTTGTCTCTACGAAACTAGTTACTGTTAATACTACTGGGAGTGTTGATGAGGTCAACAAGATTAAAATGAAAAATCCAAAACCCAAATTCCCTTGCAGCCTTTGTAAGGGTGACCTCTTTTTGAGGGATTTCCCCGGTCTTACCCAGGTCTTAGAAGTGTGGTCCTCCATGTCATCGGCCTCTGTCAGTGACGTCAATGATACCCCATCAACTAGTGATGTTCAGGTTGGTAAGAAGAAGAAAACTGTGAAGTTCCCTTGCATGTTATGTAAAGGTAATCATTACTCTCACCATTGTCCTCGCATGGACGAGGCTTATTCTCTTTTGGAAAAACTTAAACTTCCAAAAGGTTATCGTAAGCTTTCCTCCAACCCATCATTGGTTGATGGACTGGTCAATCTAGTTCCATCCCCAGTCATTCCGGTTGATCAGGTGGTCAATCTAGTTTCCTCCTTGATTGAACCAAGAACCCAAGTAGATGATCCAGTTTCGTCATCAATCAACCCCCCTCTTCATCAAAAGAGTGACACCAAAGTGGTCAATATTTTTTCATCCTCGGTCGATCCCACTCTCCCGTTAGAGAGTGACACCAAAGCGGTCGATCCTTTTCCACATGTCGACCCCATTCTTCACCTAGAGAATGAAACTCAAGTGGTCGATCCAGTTTCTCCATCGATCGATCCCATTCCAACATTGAGGAATGTCAAAGTGACTGATCTAGTCCCTTCCTCGGTCAGTCCTACTCTTCCTATGAAGAGTGCTAGAGTGGTCTATCCAAGTCCACCATTGGTTGATCTGATCCAATCATCGATCAATCCTACTGTCTCTCTAGAGAGTAAACCAGATACTTCCCATGTTTTTCTCGTTAATACAGACTCTACCGTGCCGGGGGGCATTCCTCCTTCTCCTGCGAAACCCCCTCCAAGTAATGAAGCCATCCTTTTTTATTGACATGCACTAATTGGACCTCATCTTCCCTCTCACATTCCTTTCCAGATTACAGTACAGGTTCGTGGTCAGGACGTTCCTAAAATGTTGATAGATGAAGGTGCGTCTGTTAGTATCTTGTCTTCTATTGCTTGGTACGCTTTGGGTTTTCCACAGCTTGCACCGGTTACACAGAATCTGTTAGCTTTTAACAAAAGAACTAGTCAACCTTTAGGGATTCTTCCTCAGTTTCCTATAACTTTAGGAGGGAAAACTGTCTTTATCGATGTCATGGTAGTCCGAGACCCCTTTGATTTTTATTTATTCCTTGGGTGGGATTATGTCTATGCCATGAAAGCTATTGTATCCACTCTTTTCTATGTGATATCTTTCCCTCACAATGGAAGAATTGTGACTATTGATCAACTTTCATTCCTTGGCCCCGACCGAGTTACCTCCCTAAGTGGTTCTTATATGTAGACAGTATCGCCCCCACCACATGTCAATTATGTGGCATTGTCTCCCATGATTTCAACTTCTGATTCTTTGGATCCAGTAGTTGACATGGTGATTTGTTCGATCGAGTTATTGGATCATGATATCCTTACCCTTGTCACGACCCTCGACATGTGTTCCTTCTGGATTGATTCTCTTCAATCCGACAAAGATCTCTTGGAATCCATGACCAAGTTTTGTCCCTTGACATGGTGCCCTTCCAGAGCATTATCCCCTCAGAAGCCATGATCAAGAAGAAACCACGAGCATTGTTTCTCTTCTCTGTGGCAAGCTCGTTAAAAAATGAAACAGAGGTCTTGAGCATAGTTCTTTTCCTGTGTCAAGCTCGTTTAAAAAATGAAACAATTACCTCTCTTAAATCTTCTTTTCATCCACCCTTCTCCTTTTTCTCGTCTACTAGGGAAATTGGTGACGACCTTAGAGCTGGTGAATGAATCGAAGCTTGGTGGGAATGTCTCCAGCCTTTGATGATCTTTCTGGAGTTAAGCCACTAGATTTCAAGCTAGGGGCATACCGAGCTTAGTCTTTGTTCTTTCTCGTGCTCGTAAATACATGAGAATACATCCGGGTAGACTTTTATCTCTTTTTCAGACCTGTATAGATACATGAAAAAGGAACCCCCTGGAGTCTCCTTTAAGCTCTTTTCAGACTCTCTAAACATGAAAATATTTCCAAGTGATCTTGCTTCCTTTCCCACTCGTAAAAGGTTTGAAAGGGCATCTTTCGAGTGATACTTTATCTCTTTTTCGGCATCGCGAGACTAACATTACGAAAAAGGACAACATTGGAGTCATCTTTAAGTCCTTTTCAGACTCTCTAAAGATGAAAATATTACCAAGTGATCTTGTTCTCTTCATGCTCGTTAAAGTGTTTGAAGAAAACGTCTGTTGAGTGATAGTTAATCTCTTTTTCGGTCTCGTCAGACTACTTTATGAAAAAGGAACTGAGAGAGTTCTCTTTTAAGTGTTTTTCTAGACTCTATAATCATGAAAAAACTTTGAGTTTTCTATCTTCGGACTCGCTAAAACAAACATCGACATGCCCATATGGGATCGAACCCTTACTTCTTCCAGTTCCTTAAACAAAGGAGGAGGAACTTACAGAAGGTGAGTTTTATCGAGCATGTGTTATCCTCCTCGAGATCGTTAAATTAAAAAGAGGTACTCATCTATCTGGATGGGGGAAAAATTGAAAGAAGAAAGCCAAGCAGTCTCTTGAGAACATTACCAAGTAATTCTTAGAGTCTCCCTTGAACATGACACTTTGTCTTTTGCACACATTTTAATCCGCTGAACCTCTGCACTGAGCCAATCCTTTGAGTTTCTTTCACTCCTTTGGGTCACCTGACGTAAGTCACAACATCCACTTCATCATAAAGTTTTGGTCCATATCATGTTCCTGATGTCATGCCTCAGTGTTCGTGTCATTGATGGGGGATACATCAAGGCCCTCCTTCGATGAGTCTATTCTTGTCGAATTCAACACATTATCCAGGAACTAGCCTTAGAAACTAGATAGTACTTTGGGACATGCATGCCTCAATGGTAGGCCTCCTCACGTCTGACAGTGGGTTTACATCATTGACCTATGATTGGATGATTCCATGGATGTTAGACTTCAGCTAATCCATTCACATTCGTTGGAATGTACTAGGGTACCTTAGGAATCATTGACATTAATGGTGATCTCCCTTGCGCTTGTTAACGGTTTACATCATTGACTGGTAATCAAGTGGTTTTTGCCATGTTTGACATCAGGACATCTATTCACATGGTTAGATTCGTACTATATAGGGATTGGTAAGAAGACCCTGGGTTGAGTGATCACTTTGATATGTACTTTTCCCAGGTTGCGATGGAGTTTCTCTTGAACAATGACACATATATTGTTACATAGATCCACTTTGTATTGGTCATGGCTATGTCTTGTCTTCTACTAGATACACTATATATTCTTCGTGGCTACGATTAGTTCAGGTCATGGGAGTATAGATCCACAGTGTATTTCCAGTGGCTATACCTTTTTATCAATACAATCATGGATCCACAGTGTATTTTATGGTGGCCATATCTTGCAAGTCTTGATCACCCAAGCATAGGTATGCCTGACTTGGGTTCGAAACATGTCATAATATTTGTTGGATGTTTGTGTGAAGCTTTTGTCAGGTTGTCTGCATCTATACCCTTTCTTGAAATTCTACAAAGAATTTCAGTTATCAGTTCTTGTCTTCTAACTTCATACTTTGGGGGGCAATCTGTTACACATAAAAAATACTCACTTTGATAGTGTCGCAAGTGTCATCATTACAAAGGTTGCAAGTGTCGCATTTTGCTTACAAGTGTCACAAGTCTTAAAGAAAGCATACTGACATCATGCCTACGTCGTGCCTATAACGACATGAGAAGGACGTTTGAAACAAATCAAACACTTGATTTAGAAGAGGAGAAGTGAGTCAGCAGGCTTACAAACCCTCTGCCATCTGAAAGCACCTCAAAAACTAAGTTTTGGAGGAGAGCGCTCCTCTATACCTCTTCTGGCCATGCTGACGCTCCCCCTTACACTATCTGGGAGCGTTATAAAGCTCCTTTGGCCCTTATAAGGGAGTGTTGGTGTCTTTAGGAGCATGGGCACCACCCTTAAGCCTACTGGGGAGTGCTACAGTGCTATGATGGCCCTTTTGAGGGAGCGCTACCTATTCTGGGCAGTAGTTAATTTGTTGAGATGAATGGGGGAAGGATCCTTTCATTCTTGGAAGGCAGTTGGATTAGAATCCCTAGTCCATCCATGATCTTAGGGCAGATCCTCAACTGAAGGAGGCAAATCCTCAACTTCCCCAAGGATATCTCCAGTTGTTGAGCCTCTCCAAGGCTATATAAGCAAGTTTTCTAATGGTGAAAGGGGATTGGAAAAGGAGAATCACACCAAACTTATGATCTTATAAGTGGTGCTGGAACATAGATAATTTGGTAGCAAGAGACCTATGATCTCATAGGGAGAAATCAGTGAATCTATCATCATTCGGATCGTGGATCTTTTGAGCAAGGGGTAGACAAGGAGGACTTGACGAAACTGCTGCAATTCATCTATGGCTGTAAGCGATGTTTTATCTTCATTAATATAATTTTATTGGTCTGTTTCTTTCTAATTCGTGTTAAATCTCACATGAATTTGTCTCTTTATTAGATATACCTATTTCGGACTAGTCTTGATAGAGTAGGAAGTGGTCGTACTTTGTTTGTCTACAGGGCTTATCGAGGAGCGAAAGATTGGAGCTCAACTCGAAGCGTGCATGGAAAAACACTGGTAAAAGGTACTTCTTTTCTCCTTCCTCCTCACACACTAGTCCACCTAGATATAAAAGGAATTCAGTGACCATGATAAGCACTTTCTGTCTTGGAGTTAAGAGTCTATCTCTTTGTGGAGATCTACCTGTCCGCAGGGAGATTTTCTTTCAATAGAAACCGACGCCTTCGTTGGGGATGGTCGAATCGAAACTTTTGGTTTTGATTTCTCTTCATAGACCTTGTATTACCCTTTGATTGTTTTTAGAATTGGTTCACTCCTTCATATCTGATTTCATTTGCTGATTGACTCTTTACCCCATCACACTCAGCTTACCTGTGAAAATTTGATCAAAATTTTGGGTTTTTGGACATTTTTATGAGTTTTTTGAGCTTGGCGCCCCTCTGCCTATGTTATCAGAGTGCCAACACTCCCTGGAAGTGTTGTATAGAGTGTTATAATGCCCTGGTGTCCCTTACACCAGAGCGCCAACCCCTTTTTGCTCAAAATCTCTTCAAAAATTCCATTTTTTGGAGGTCCAAACCCTATTTTTTCACTTGCTGGGTTGTTTTATGATTGAATGATTCTTCCTTTTACCTTTGACATGCTTCCTCCTGAGAAGTAAACACATTTTTGTTCATATTTTATGCCCTTCTTCATTCTTTTTGAGTTTTTGCTGTTGAGAGCTTGAAATCGATCCCCTGCTTTCTTCTCTCCTATCTGACTGAGCAGGAACTCTAGTGAAGGAAATTAGAAGTCTGTGACTCTTCTCATTTGGTTCTTTGAGGTCATCTTATCCAATTTCTTTCTCCTTCCTTTTGCATCTTTGATTTTCTTTCTCTTGTTTGATTGCAAAAGGGTGTGTTGTTTGTGCGAAATCTGCGTTTTCTTGCCCGAATCTCCTTCATCTGAAAGGGTAGTTGGCAGGATAAGTTTTTCATTGAATTGATCATCATTCACATGAAAATGACAAAAGTACATCTTAATGATTAGTTTTCATATTAGTTTTCATTTCTGACATGTTGTAGCATCATGTTGGATTTGATTGAGAACAAAATTGATTGAGGGCATTCCTTATCAAGTTTTTGATAGTGAAAATGACTCTTCCTCTTTCCCTTAAATATGTATTCATTGAAAAGAAATGATTGCTTATCATATTTCATGCATATTTTTGGGAATTGAGTCATCATTCCATCAGTTTCACTTTCGTACACCCTCTGAGTAAACAACATCCATTAAAATCAATGCTTAACTAAAATTTATCAGACTTTTTTACATCTTTGTTAGCAAACCTACATTAGTTTAAGGTGTAGGGATTTGGAATAGGTTGAAAGGATAACTTTCCAAAGCTATCGAACAAACTTAGTATCTTATGGTAGGGAGAGTCAAATCCAATTGTCGTATTGGCTTGCTGGGATCCCCCTCTCACACATGGGTTACGCACAAGGTCTCATTCGGGTGAGTTACGAAGATTATCCCTCCGTTACCCAACTGTTTGTAGTTGTCAAATCATATATTGGGGGTCACTGGAAGGTATACCCATGATTATGTGTGGGAGCCTTTAGGGTTGATTTTGGAATTGTTATCCTGCCCATACGTTCTGATTGGACCGTCGACTGTACCCGCCCAGGGGCTGACTACGAGATGGTGACCTTAGTAGCCACAATCGTTAGGGTCTCACACAAGGTGACGGTGAAGGGAAGTCTCACTGTACCTAGAACAGACGTTGGTCAAACTCACTCAGGCTCCTTGGAGGGTAAATCATCAATTACTGCGTGGAAGCTTGCATCAAGGCGTAAGTCCGTTAAGCAGATCGCCAACATAACTGATCCACCCGCTCTATCCCTGCCCCTTCCTATTTTCATCTCGTGACGTTGGATTTCATCACCAACTAGTGGTTTCATCATAGGAAGGTTTGTTTGATTGATTGCTTCTCAGATTCATAGCATGTGTTGTTTGTTTCACTTAGTGGACCTTAGGTCGAGTCATTGTTA
The DNA here is from genome assembly GCA_900067695.1 of Picea abies. Taxonomy (NCBI): domain Eukaryota; kingdom Viridiplantae; phylum Streptophyta; class Pinopsida; order Pinales; family Pinaceae; genus Picea; species Picea abies. The sequence continues at coordinate 3,969 of CBVK0100794750.1, read as the reverse complement.
ATGGCATCGAATCCTAGGAGTACCAATGGAGGAACCCCTTCTTCTGGAAAACCCTATACTTTTCCTTCATTTGGAAACTTTGGTCCTCCATATGTTGCCACACTAAGTCTTCCAGGACTCACTATTGGATTACTAGTTTGGTTGTTCCCCACTCCAGTGATCTCGAATTCTCCCAATGTTTCAGTTGCACCTAATACTTTGGATGTCAATACACCACCCACACATCAACCTCATGTCAACTTTTCGCCTTCCTCATCCATAAAGTCTCCTTCCATTTATCCTTCTTCTCCTAGTGAAAGCTCTAAAGCAAGTAGCCAGGTTGATCAAAAGAAGAATAAATGAAAAGAGAAGAAGAAGAAGAACCCAAAAAGGACAAAGGCCCTAACAACATTAGATGTTGGCTCTGCAAAACCAGTTACTGTTGATAGTAATGGGAGTGTTGATGAGGTCAACAAGATTAAAATGAAAAATCCAAAACCCAAATTCCCTTGCAGCCTTTGTAAGGGTGACCACTTTCTGAGGGATCTCTCTGGTCTTACCTAGGTCTTAGAAGTGCGGTCCTCCACGTCATCGGCCTCTGTCATTCATGTCGATGATACCCTGTCAACTAGTGATGTTCAGGTTGGTAAGAAGAAGAAAACTATCAAGTTCCCTTGCATGTTATTTAAAGGTAATCATTACTCTCACCTTTTTCCTCGCATGGATGAGGGTTCTTCTCTTTTGGAAAAACTTCAACTTCCAAAAGGTTATCATAATATTTTCTCCAACCCATCGTTGGTTGATGGACTGGTCAATTTGGCTCCATCCCCAGTCAGTCCGGTTGATCAGGTGGTCAATCTAGTTTCCTCCTCGATTGAAGCACGAACCCAAGTAGCTGATCCAGTTCTGTCATCGATCAACCCCACTCTTCATCAAAAGAGTGACACCAAAGTGGTCGATCTGTTTTCATCCTTGGTCGATCCCACTCTCCCGTTAGAGAGTGACACCAAATCAGTCGATCCTTTTCCACCCGTCCACCCCATTCTTCCCTTGGAGAATGAAACTCAAGTGGTTGATCCAGTTTCACCATCATTCGATCCCATTCCTCCATTGAGGAATGTCAAAGTGAATGATCTAGTCCCTTCCTCGATCAATCCCACTCTTCCTCTGAAGAGTGCTAGAGTGGTCTATCCAAGTCCACCATTGGTTGATTCGATCCAATCATCGATCGATCCTACTCTCTCTATAGAGAGTAAACCCAATACTGCCCATGTTTTTCTTGTTAATACAGACTCTACTATGCTGGGGGAAATTCCTCCCTCTCCTGCAAAACCCCCTTCAAGTAATGAAGTGATCAGGGGATCAAATTTTGCTCAAAAATTCAAGGTGCCTAGAATTGCTTCAAACTGGACAAGAGAATAGGCCTCATTTTTTCGAACCCAACGCAATTCGTTTCGTCTCAAACGGACATCGGGAGCGAGAGATATTGCAATCTATTCGTCAAGTCAAACAGGTAAAAAAATTTGATGTTGACTGTACAGTCCGTACAGTCCGTATAGGATGATGTGGCAGGTCCGTACAGACCATACGATGACATGGAATTTTTTTGGTCAATGATTGGGTGCCACATGGCCCAATCGTGGGCTGCCACGTGGCACCCCGACATTGGTTGATTGGTTGATATGTTAAAATGTATTGGAGTTCGTGGGGTTCGACCGTCGGACCTCCCCACAAGTGTAAATCTCTAACAAAGACCATCAACCAATATGCCCACACTATGTGACTTAACATATAATTGTTTGCATTGTTTTTAAAATCATATGATTGTACATATGGGCGGGGGTCGGGCCGGGGCTTAGCCCCGGCCCATGGTCGTATAGTCGTTTCATATGGGCACTGTATATATATGTGCACGATTGCTATGCAACATGCGGGTTTTGGAAGTGGTTTGAATGGTTTACACTTTGGCACATGGTTATATGCTGACATTTCATATGACCCTAGTTAAGTGTGTGGGAAGTTAGAATGGTTCAACCGTTTAGCCCTTTTACCAATGCACGTGGTCACATGATTCTCATACGCCCAGGTGCTAGGTGGTTAGGGGTTGGCGTGCCCTTAACCGTCCTATGGTTTTCACCATTGGCACGGTTGCACCTGGTGTTGGGTTTTCACGCTTTATATTGCATGTGTGTTAGGTTCATTTGATGATCTAAAATTGAAGAAGACTTGAAAAACTTGAATAATTATTGCAAGTGAAATGTTATGTGTTTAAAGCAACAGGATCAATTTGCAACACATAAATTAAGGATTACTTATGCAAAATACACATAGACAACAACATAAACATTGAACATAAACACACGTGCACAAAAATTGATAAAGGAGTTCACCCCTCTTATGGGCTACATCTCCTGGTCCATCTTCCAATGGATCATTATTATTAATTGCTCAAAAAGTGCTCAAAAAAATGTCTTACAATGCTCAAACTAACAAACCGACTACTCCAATGGCTTCCCAGCATCCCAAAACCCCTGTCTGGTCTCTTTTGGCACCTCAATCGGTCGAAAAATGAAGAAGTTAGGCCTCCTAGAAGTCTCCCTCTTCAAGCTTGTTGTCTCTGGTTCTACAATTCACACTCCCCCTTGAGTGAACCTGGCTCACATGCTCTTTAAAGCATAAAAACCTGGCACCAGGTGCAACTGCGCCAACGGTGCAAACCGTAGGATGGTTAAGGCACCTCCAGCCCCTAACCACCTCGGCACCTGGGCGTATGGCACATGCGACCAAAGGCTGGGCAAAAAGGTGGTTAGTTCGTTTGAACCGTGCCAATGGTATAACTCCCATGTGGTTAAACCACCGGCCAAACCACATGCACATTTAAACTTCAGGTATGGTTCAAACCCCACACGCATGTTTTAACACACGGTTTATACCATATATATAATGAAATATATTTGCAATACATTGCAATATAATGCAATGCAATGCACGCCAAACGGTCGGGCCAATATGTATATGTTTGGGTCATATGTGTTACAATGCGTCCACGGGTCGGGGCTTAGCCCCGACCCGACCCCCCTTTCCTTTCAAACAAATATCAACTTTAAATATATGTGTTACAACATAGTTAACAAGGAACATATGGCGATACTTTGGCTAGCGGAGAGTTATGAAGTTGCTAAAGTTGGGGGAGGTCCGGGGGTCGAATCCCACAAAATCCCCATATAATTTTATATAACCAATGAACAAAATGAAGGGGACACGTGGCGCCCATGGATTGGGCCATGTGTCCTCATATTACTCGCCTTCAACCGGACACGTGTCACCATCCAATATGCCAAAAACCAACCAATAATCAACTGCCACATCATCACTGTATGGCCTGTACGGTCCTACCACATCACCGTACGGACTGTACAGACAGGTACAGTCAGCATCCAAAAATTTTGTCTGTTTGTCTTGGCGGACAAATCGCGATATCTCCTTCATACGGACTCCATTTGAGAAAGTAAATATACCGCCAGAATCAAGAAGACGAGATGGACACAATGGCACTATTTTCGTCGCATTTTGAGCACTTTAAAAATTGAGTAAAATTTGATCCCCTGATCACACCTCCCCATTGGGAAGATTTTGGACCTCCAAAAGACTATCTCAGTCTAGGTGAAGATGAGGGTAAAGTTCCCTCACCCTTCCAACCTCAATCCACTTGGCCTTTCTTGGATTCATCCCTTTAAGACCAACTCGCAAATACTCCACATTTCCTCACTTCGAAGTTCACATTCTCCTGTCAAGTATGGTATCTTCCTGCAGTTCTGTTAGATATTCTGGAGAAAAATCATCTATGGAAGGAATCTAAACATTCTCTCCTTGATCATCAATCAACGGAGGCTCATACAACTTCAAATTATCAACATTAACAACTGCATACATCTGCATATATGGAGGCAAATCTAAACAAAAACCATTGTTACCAATCTTGCCGACAAT
>CBVK0100794747.1:0-14020 GCA_900067695.1 Picea abies | reverse complement strand
ATATATATATATATATATATATATATATATATATATATATATATATATTTTTTTTTTTTTTTTTTTTTTTTTCAAAAATCCTGCGACGAATTTGCTATATAAACCAAGAAAAATTGTCATCTCAATTTTGACGACAATAATAATCCTGAGAAGAATTTTCTATATAAACCAAGAAAAGTTGTTGTCGCAGTTGCGACGGTAATAAAAAATCTTACGACACATTTTCTATATAAACCAAGAAAAGTTGTCGTTGCAATTTCAACGGTAATAAAAAATCCCGCGACAAATTTGCTATATAAACCAAGAAAAGTTATCGTTGCAATTTCTATAGTAATAAAAAATACTGCGACAAATTTGCTATATAAACCAAGAAAATTTGTTGTCGCAATTTCGACGACAATAAAAATCCTGTGATGAATTTGCTATATAGACCACGAAAATTGTCGTTGCAATTGCGACGAACAATTGGTTTCACTTAGTTTGCCTATATTGTCGTATTGGCGATGATATTTCTTTTTTTGTCGCAATTGTGAGAAGTTCCCTACGGTCTTAGCGCTTGTGACATTAATTCAAGTTCCTTGAAATTTCCACGTTCCATGATACAGTGTTTGAGAGGCTCAATATTTGTCGCAATATCCATGACATAAAGTCGCAAGAGTGTTGAAATAGCTGTCGTAAAATGACCCAAATTTGCTAGTGCCCTGAAATGATGATAAGGTGAATAAATCTACCCTTGAGAATGAATCTGACTTGAATCTGAGTACATATTTCCAACAACTGAGAATGAATCAGATTTGATTGGACGTCTCTCATTCTTTTGGGCTTCTGCCATCAGGTTTCCTCCCTTCAGACTTTAAACTTATTCCCTACTCCAAGATTTTTTTGAAAACCTAGTTTCCAATAGACAACTACGATTGACCCTCGATACGATGAACAATCCTCGTTCACTCGGGCTTGTGTCTTTGGATTTTTTTTGTTGGAATGAAATTTTTACTTGCTACAGGATTTGTCCAAAATACAAATTCCGATAGGCTATCAGGAACCCCTCTTAAGATTCTACAATTGGATCTCGATCATTGATTCTTACAGACAAATTAATTTAGGTTGTTAATCACCAAAATTCTCATCCACCATGAAACACATAGGAATTTGACTTCCAAAGTCAAATTTGAATTCGAAACTCGTAGATTGATGCCAAAAATTTGTTCTTAGATTGGTCTAAAGAAAAATTTAAATCTAACCTGTCCAAAAATTTGGGGATTTCACTCTATTTTTACAATTTTCCCCAAATCCATCATGGTGAAACTCTACAACAACGAAAATCTACCAATTTTGCATTGGCTCTTGTCCCATACAAGATCGATGTTTTACCTTGATATCCGATACCAATCTGTAATGTCCCCCAACTTAATTGAGGAACATTACAATGTTGAATACACATAAATTCAAAAATTGTTTCAACTAATTTTCAATAGCTTACCAACTACGAATTATACATAGATATAACCATTTTTAAATACATGTAACTATATGTAGCTAAATCATGCTGAAATGAACATGAATGCATCTAATCAATCATCTGCAACAACATATAAATCATTCCCATTCACAGAATAAAACACACAACAACTAACTCATAATTTAACTCAGAAAACAAGTAAACACTTATCTTTTTAAAACAATTGTACAACTAGTTGCTTGGGAAGGACGTTCCACCCAAACATAGACTTGTTGTTCCAAATATCAATAACAAGTCACCCCTGATATGGGGCTAGGAATCCACAAAAGAAAGGTTCATTTCATAGTCCACTCACAACTCAATATCCCACAACCCACTGATATTCTCCTACAACTATCCCAAATTTCCTCTAGCTTTCTTCCTCTTGACATGTCCAACCCAAGGAATGTACCCCTTCACTGCTCTCAGTCCATCAGACATCCCATTCATTTATTAAGGTCTCTATGGCACAGGTAACTGAGAATATCACTATTGGGAACTCAAGGGAACTCACTGCTAGGAAAAATACTAGTGAAAACAACAACAATCACTTGTTGTTATGGTGTAACTCACCTAGGAGTTCACTCTTTAGGCTTGGAAACCTAGCTCTTTAGTCTTTAGCTCAAAATAGTCTAGAATTGGCCTAACCTTCTTGCTCCATCTCTAGTGATTTTCTTCCTTTTATCTTTGCTTGTTTTTCATGCCAAAATCATGCTTTTCAAACTACCTGTAGCTGTCCATACAAATTTTCTCTATTTTCCCAAGAAAATTTGACTCACACTCTTTTCCAAAATTGATTGTACTTAGCCCCACGTTTCCAATAAATATGGGATGTGAATCTCACACCCACCCTCCATCAGTTTAATGATTGAGTTCTCATACATTGAAACATAAAATAGAAGGTTGTCCCCAATGATAAAAAAATCATGGAAAATGGATTGAATACCCATAAAAAGTTTTCCCCTTAGACCCCTCTTTGGCACTCACTTATTTTGTAGAAAACTTAGCCCCCATATCTATCCATATTCCCCAACAATTGGCATCACATTTTATTTATTAAAAAATAGAAAAAACATTTTGCATATACATCGCTTGGCCATAGCCACATTTCATATCTATATTATAAGTTGGGGATTATAGAAGCGATGTTACATCTTGCTTTATCTTGCTCTATTTATGTTTTTTGTTTTGTCTTACCTTTTTAATTAGAACTCTAATAGCTTTTGTAATACCCCTGTTTGACCCCTAAAATATAATTCTTTGAATCATTTATTATTTGTATGTTGATTTTTGGGTATGTGTTATATTATTTTCATGGTTAGAACTAGTGTTAAATTTGCTTTTTGACAGCTTTTTGCGTCCATTTTTGGGTGGTTTTTCGACACATGGTTTTTGCCGATGGTTTTCTATTTCGGGTTAAGGAATTAGGGTTGTTGACTAATACAAGTTATTGGATTGGGGTTTTGGATGCTATGGGATCCTATAAGTATATCATATTGTAACAAATGTATGATGTGAATGCATATAGAATATGCCAATTTTCTTGGTTTGGGTTTCTAGGGGAAAAATCTCTATGTAATGTGTGTATTTTCCATTATATCTTTTTTGTTCTTTTATTGAAAATCTATTTGCAGTAAATAAATGTATAAGGTGAAAATCTACATTTGGTATAGGAGAAATTATTGGCTTCAAGGGGATACCTTTGTGGCCAAGGGTTTAGCTCATGACTATGATAAGCCTTGTTACAGTGGGAGATCTGTGGTATTGATTCTTCAAGTGAAAAGAAATGGAGAGAAGTTTGAAAATAGAGATCAAGAAATTTCATGGGAATTTTTTTGAGTTGTGGAATCTCAAGATGGATGATTTGTTGGTAGACAAAGATCGGTGGATTGTGTTGGATCCAGGTATTGCACCTACATGAACTTCAACATATGACTAGAAAATGTTGGATCAGAAAGCGAAGAGAATAATCTGATAGTGTCTTTTAGATTCAGTATTATCGAATGTTTCAGGGGAAGATACAACCAAAAATTTATGGGATAATTTGGAGAACTTGTATCAGTCTAAGTCCCTGATAAATAAACTGTTCCTACGGAAGAAGCTGCATAACATGAGGATGAGAGATGGAGACTCTGTGACAAATCATATGAACGTGTTCAATACTATGGCAAGTCAATTATTATCTATTGAGATTGAATTTTTTCATGAAGATAAGTGTATCGGTTTACTATGCTCTTTACTAGACTTGTGGGATAGTCTGGTTATGGCCATAGGTATTAATACAACTACTTTTAGTTTTGTTGTTGTGGTCTCATCCTTGTTGTCGGAGGAGATGAGACATAAGAACATGGAAGGACAGAGTATCGATGCATTATTTGTAAGAGGACGCTCCCAGGAAAGAAATAGATCTAAGTCCTCAAGTGGGAGATCTAAATATAAGGGTAGATCTAAATTTCCTAGAAAGTTTGTAAAGGTATGGTGGAGATGTGGAAAATAGGGGAACTTCAAGAAACAATGTAGATCCAAGAAAGTTGAGAGAGTGAAGGGATATGGATGTAATCCTCTACAGAAGAAAATACCTCCAAGGAAGAAGGAGGGGACATGTACTTGGATTCTTCAAGCACACATGAAAATCATGAGGTATGGTTGGTTGACTCAAGTGCATCCTTTCATATGACTCCCTATAGGGAGTGGTTATGTAAATATGAAATGTATGATGGAGGTAATGTTTTCTTAGGTGATGACTCAACAACCAGAATCGTAGGACGAGGAATATTCAGGTTTAGGCTCATAGATCGAAGTATTAGAACACTTCCTGATATTTTTCACATCCCAGGATTCGCCAGAAATTGATTTCTATAAGAAGAATGGATGATGCAGTGGTAAACATAATATTTGAAAACAAAACTTGCATGATGGTTCGAGGAGCAATGGTATTGTTGAAGGGAGTTCAGATTGGAACTCTATGTAATATGAAAGGATTAACTATTGGTGATGAGTGTAATAGTTCCATTGTTCCTGATATTGGAGCTCAAGAAGAAGAAAATCCTACAATCTATAGAGAAAAGGTTATGCTGTGGAATCAAAGACTGCGACATATCAGAGAGAAGGGTCTTCGACTACTACATAGTAAATGTATGGTTGAAGGTATGTCTAAATTATCTCTATATTTTTATTTCTGTGAACATTATGTATATGAGAAGCATAATCGGGTAAGATTCCTCTCTGGTGCAATGAGGGAAGAATGAATTTTATAGCTAGTGCACAATGATGTGTTTGGACCTGTGTCAGTTCCATCATTGAGAAAATATGTGTACTATGTCTCATTTATAGATAAATTCTCAAGGAATGCTTGGATATATTTCCTCAGGAAGAAATCTGAAGTATTTGACATGTTTAAAGAGTTTAAGTCTCTTGTTAAGAATCAAACAAAGAAAATAATTAAGGTGTTGAGGATGAATAATGGTGGAGAGTTTTGTGGGAATGAATTTGAAGAATTATGTAAGAAATGCAGTGTAGAAAGGAAAAAGAATAATCCTTATACACCTCAACAGAATGGAGTTTAAAAAAGGAAGAACAAGACACTGATGAAAAATCAAAGTGTATGCTCAGTGGTGCTGAGTTAGGGAAATAATTCTGGGCAGAGGCAGTGGGTATTGGATGTTACCTAGTCAATCGATCACACTCATCAAATGAAAAGACTCCACACGAGGTATGGAATGGTAAGAAAACCTCTTTGACACATCTCAAGGTATTTGGTTGTGAGGCCTATGTTCATGTTCCAAAGGAAAACGAGAGTAAGCTAGACAATAATGTTGAAAAGTGTATCTTTATTGGGTATAAATATGTTCTCAAAGGTTATAAGATTTGGATCCCAGAAACTAAGAAGATTGTGTATAGCCAAGATGTGGTATTTAGAGAAATGAAAGATGTTGTCAAACAAGAAGTCCTACCAAGTAAGGAAGAACCAGAGAAGAAAGAGTTTGAGTTAAAGGATGATGAATCAGACTCTTTAGAAGAACACAAATCAGAAGAAGAAGATCCTCATACTCTACTATTGAGGAGATTGGTTCGAGAGAAAAGGATACCGGATAGGTATACTCCACCTTATTTCCATTCAAATTTTGCTTTGTATATTATAGATGATGATCCTAGAATTGTTAGGGAGGCAATGGATTTAGAGGATGGATAACTCTGGAAAAATGCCATGGTTGAAGAAATGGTAGCCTTGGATAAGAATGAGCCTTGGGATCTAGTGGAGTTTCTGACTGGAAGAAATCCCATTGGAAACAAATGGGTATTTAAAAGGAAGTTGAATGTAGAAGGAAAAGTGTAGAAATACAAAGCTCGATTAGTAGAAAATGGTTATTCATAGGTTAAGGGAATTGATTTTGGTGAGATTTTTTCTCCTGTCACCAAGTTAACCTCTATCAGATTTATGTTATCTGTTGTTCCTGTGCTTGATTTTTAAGTAGAACAGATGGATGTGAAGACAACATTCCTACATGGGGATATGGAAGAATAAATCTACATGACACAACCATGAGGCTTTGCTATGAAGGTAAAGAAGGAGCTAATATGCAAGCTAAAAAAGTCCCTGTATGGTTTAAAACAATCACCAAGGATGTGGTATAAAAAATTTGATACTTATATGTTCGGACTTGGCTTCACAAGAAGCAAAGAGGAGCATTGTGTGTATTTCAAATTAATTGGTGATCATTTGATTTATTTGTTCTTGTATGTGGATGACATGTTTCTGATAGGAAACAACAAGGAATTTATCTACGATGTGAAAATGTAGTTGTCCTCTAAATTTGACATGAAGGATATTGGTGTTGCAAATTTCATTTTGGGAATGGAAATTAAAAGAGACCGGAAAATAGTAAACTTTGGTTGATTTTGTGATTGATTGAAACCTTAATCATATGTCTTCACCTATGTATTAGAGTTAATTTTGGGCCTAAGTGCCACATCACCATTTGAATTCAAAAGTGTTACAAACCATCATTCTAATACCACATGCCAATTTTCCTTGTGTGTCAAGTTATCATCCTCGAGTGCCACCTGTTTTTCTCTGTCCACATGTCACTCACAATCATGCCACTTGGAGTAATGCAGTTACCAACTTTACAAGAACTATGAACTCAAAATGAGAACTCTATCCTTAAATAAACCCTTGAATCAAAAAGTGGTGCTCCCATAATCATCCCTTTTTGGGGGTTATAATTACAACCTTTTTTCACCATAGCCTTAAATCCTCATAAAGTTGAAAACAAAAGTTTTAAAATTGACCCCTGAATCAAAAAGTGTTGTGCCCAACATCACCCTTATGTTTTATTTTTTTATGTTTGGACAACATCGAGAAGACATTCTCCTCGATTAATAATTAATAATATAATTATTGATTATTAAATAATATATATAATAAGTAAATGATAATAATAAATAGTTATTGATTATCGAAGGGACACATCCTTTCATGGATGGTCACCATATGTTTTCTATATATGGAACACTCATCATTGTAATAATATATCGATCATATATCATCTCATATAGAAAAATCAAAATGGTATCGGAGTGGGACTGGGATTGACTCCCTAATGGGAGGGCCCAAGAAAATGAGAGTGGATTATTGTAGTGTAAATTTGCTATTGCATGGTTGTAAAAGACATATGGTGAAGGGTAATTCTTATTATTTCATTCCACACATTGTTTTTGCATAGTGCCTTCGTTGACCTGCGAAGGAGGAGTGTGGAGGTTTACATGGTTCATTGTTTGACTGTAGCCCTTTGATGAGGGGGGATTAAGAACTTGGCTCCGGGTTCTAATCACAGGAACAAAGTTTAAACCTCTACCATTTGAGTAGTTAAGAGATGGAACTAGACAATGTTTCCCTATAGTTTAACCCTACAATAGGCCACATGCATGGTCTGTGCAACTTATGGAAACTTGTTGTGAGGAAAACACAGAAAATTGTTGTAACTAGAGGTAAAGTTTTGGACTTGTTACACACGGATGATAATGAAAACATTCAGACTATTCTTTCCTTCGAAGTGTTCAAGGTCATCCATAATATAATTACTAACACATCCAAGGCCATTGCAACGAGGTTAACTTCATTTGAAATGGAATGACGTCTGTTTTTTCTCTCCGTGTAGTTCACGAAGTGTTGGTCACTGTAACATGCAATCACGACCTCCATTAATTATTCTTAGTTTTTGAATTAAAATATGAGTTGGATTTATCCATAGGATTTCAAAGTAAAATTTCTCTATGGCCATGGGATTCAAGGCAAGTGGGCAATGTGCCCATATTCAATTAGAAAAGTAAGTTTGTGCACAAAGTTTGTGCTAGCTTAATATTTTATTTCCTTTCAAAGATGAATATGAAAAAGGCTACTTATGTTAGGATCCGATCCTAACCCCTCTTCATGGGTCATTAGTTAGTAAGATATGTTTTATATGTAATAAAGTTCGATATTAGTTAATAAGGCCTAATAAATAAAGGAGAATAAGTCAATGTAAGAAGACCTAATAGAAACTTTCGCTTCTAGAAAGATCTTCCTCTAGAAGTTTCCTTAGAAGGTAGAATTAGTATAAATAAGAGTATGAGGCATTGGATATTTTGGTCTTGGGGATTATTGTAATAGAGCTTTGTTCTGCAAGAGGTTTCCCCCTCGAAGAGGAAAGTGAACATTGCTATCATTAATAAAGGTCCTCTTTATGGAGTTATTCTGGTATTGTTTTGGATATATCATTGTTGTTTTTCCATTGTTTGCTAAATATTTCTTTTCTACATATTATACTATATCTGGAATATTATGTGCATAAACCCATGGTCGAGGAGTAATACATGAAGGAAATAAAAATGGTTCTTAAGCGCACATCTATTGGCCACCCTTGTAATCCCTATTGGTACCCCTTTGAGTGGTAGCACATCATACAACACCTGTATACAGATCAACCAAGGCATCTTAAATCCCTGAGTAGATAAACCAATTGGCCGCATGACTGCTATAGTGTCACCGAGAACAACACTCGGGAAGTGAATCTATAGTACCTGGGTAGTCGGTTAGTATGGCTAAGGGTACGATCTAGCCTCCTTAGTTGGTTCCCTAAGATATTGGGCTGAGTACTATTGTTGGATCCTGCACATATATAACAGAGATATAACACATGGAAAATCCTTGGATGTATACACCTTGCAAACCCTAACCATTGGGATGACAACAACTGATCTATTGCACCACAAATTGTCCCTTATCAAAAATTTTCACTGTAGAAACACTCACTGTTGACATTTTTTATTATTGATAATTTGTGAATTCTGCCACTGCAGAAGCATTCATGGCAGAATATAACTCCGCAAGAGTTTAAAAAAAAGAATGAGTTGGGGGCCTGTTAACACCCTTATTTGTAACCTAGTCCATTGCATTCCTCTCTTCATTCTGATCATAGTGGTACCCTTCACTTTTAAGCCTTTTTTTTTCTCCATGGTCCCACCCCTTTCCAAGACACCCTTATTTGACAACTATCCTATTTGAATCCTCTTTTTGTCCTGATCACCCTTGTACATCTCACTTTTTTTGGTACCAATTTTCATCCCGACACCTCATCTACTACCTAAGCCGCTACCATGCCAACCACACAAGCTTAGACCCAAGAAGATTGGGAGACAAGATTGTCAAACTTATAAATGTGAATGGAATCTATCCGCGCTACCATACAAGAAACAATCAATGACTCCCTCCCTGCAACAATCCAAGCAACCATTTTTGAAGCCATGCAACCATTCAAAAAAGGTAAGCAGGTATAGGCCAGTTCAGAGGAACCTCAACATTCCCATTATGAACATACTCAGTCCTCCCACTCCCCTTGGGGTTTTCCACACTCTTGGAATAAGGTGCCCAAAGTTGACATGCACAAATTTTTTGGATCCAACCCAACATGGTGGGTCTCTCAAATGGAACAATACTTTTCCCTCCATAATATTTGGGATGATGAGGCCTAATAAATAAAGGAGAATAAGTCAATGTAAGAATACCTAATAGAAGCTTTCACTTCTAGAAAGATATTCGTCTAGAAGTTTCCTTAGAAGGTATAATTAGTATAAATAAGAGTAGGAGGCATTGAATATTTTTGTCTTGTAGATTATTGTAATAGAGATTTTTTCTACTAGAGGTTTCCCCCTCGAAGAGGCAAGTGAACATTGCTATCATTAATAAAGGTTCTCTTTCTGGTGTTATTCTGGTATTGTTATGGATATATTATTATTGTTCTTCCATTGCTTGTTAAATATTTATTTTCTTCATATTATATTATATCTGGAATATTACGTGCATAAACCCGCGGTCGAGAAGTAATACACGAAGGAAATACAAGTGGTTCTTAAGTGCACATATGTTGGAAACCCTTGTAACCCCTATTGGTACCCCTTCGAGTGGTAGAGCATTAGACAACACCTGTATATGGATCAGCCTAGGAATCCTAAATGCCTCCATAGATAGACCGATCGACATCCTGACTGCTATAGTGTCACCGAGAACAACACTTAAGAAGTGACTCAATAGTACATGGGTAGTCGATTAGTATGGATAAGGGCACGTTCTAACCTCCTTAGTTGGTGCCCTGAGATATTGGGTCGAGTATTACTATTAGCCCCCACACATATATAAGAGAGCTATAGCATAGGTAAAACCCTTGGTTGTAGACACCCTGCAAACCCTTAACCTTGGGATGACAACAACTGACCTATTGCACTACAAATTGGCCCTTGTCAAATTTTTTTGCTACAGAAACACTCCCTGCCAACATTTTATTATTATTGAGAATTTGAGAATTCCACCATTGCAGAAGCATTCAGGGCAGAGTATAACTCTGTAGGAGTAAAAAAAAATAAAAAATAAAAAATAAAAAAAGGAGTCGAGTCCTTTCAATACCCTTATTTGTAATCTAGTCCATTGCATTCTTCTCTTCATTTTGATCGCAGTGGTACCTTTCAATTTTAATCCTTTTTTCTTTCTCCATGGTCCCACCCCTTTTTGAGATGCCCTTATTTGACAACTATCCCATTTGATTCCTCTTTTTGTCCTGATCAACCTAGTACATCTCACTTTTTATGGTATCGATTTATGTCTCAACATCTCATCTACTACCTAATTCGCTACCATGCCAACCACCTAAGCTCAGACCCAAGAATATTGGGAGACTAGACTGTCCAAGTTAGAAATACAAATGGAATCCATCCCCGTTACCATACAAGAAACAATCAACGACTCCCTCCCTGCAGCAATCCAAGCAACCATTTGTGAAGCCATGCAACCATTCTCAAAAGGTAAGTATGTAGAGACCAATTTAGAGGACCCTCAACATTCCCATTATGAGAATACTCATTCCTACCACTCCCCTTGGGTTTCTCCACACTCTTGGAATAAGGTGCCCAAAGTTGACATGAATAAATTTGATGGATCCAACCCAGCAGGGTGGGTCTCTCAAATGGAACAATACTTCTCCTTCCATAATATTTGGGATGATGAGACCAAACTCCATGTAGGGGTTTTGTACCTTGTTCAAGAATGATGGAAGTGGCATAAGAAATGAGATCCAAAAATACCCACTTGGAACATGTTCACTAAAGTAGTTTGTGCCCATTTTGATAGGGAATCACATTTTTTGTGTAGACTCACCAAGTTGCGCCAAACTGGATCAGTCACAGATTTCATAACGACATTTGAAAAGTTGGCTATCTAGACTAAGGGATTATCTGATGCATTTTAACTTGAATTCTTTATCGGTGGCTTAAAGGAAGTCATCTGATCTCATGTGAGCATGCATTATCCTGCTACTTGGTTGTAGGCATGCCAATTAGAAAAGGAATTAGATACCATCCTTCAGTCCCCACCCATGAAGGATCAAGTTCTCACCTTTCCTCACCCCGGGGCTCACCCAGCTCCGACACAAATATTGATGGTACAAAAGCTATCTCTAGCCGAAATAGTGGAACATCACAAGCAACTTTTCTACTATTGTGATGAAAATAATTCACTAGGGAATAAATGTAGAGAACAAAATTTCTTCCAGATTGATGCATCCACTTCCTCTCCTTATAAATACATCCCATCAGATGAGGCTCCTGACTGAGACGAGGCTCCACCAAGTGATCACATCAAAGCTCGAGTTGTAACCCCTATGGAACCAAAGGAACCCGTCATATTGCTTCATGCACTCTCAGGTATTTTGACCCTATAGACATTGAAGTTCAAGGGCTACATCAAACATCGAATGATGGTGGTGTTGATTGATAGTGGTAGAACCCATAATTTTATTCAACACAGGCTTTCTAATGAGATCCATTGCTTTGTCCACCTTGTTTCTAATTTTCAAATCCTCATTGCTAATGGTGGTACTATGAAGTGTGGGTGTTGTGGTGAGAATGTGAAACTCCAAATGGGTGATTATACTATGAAAACCCACATGTTCTTTATTTCTATGGGTGGTTCTGATATTGTATTAGGAGTGGAATGGATTCACACTCCGGGGCCAATCATAATTGATTATCAAGAATTATATCTGAGATTCACCCAATATGCTCACCCTTATACCCTCCGAGGTCTCTAAGTGGGATCTCTTGAAATCATAAGCTCTCACAGGATGGAAAAAATGTTGAAGAAAGGCCACCATGGTGTGATTTCTCAATTTAATGTCATCCAGGTCACTGAACAAGCCTCTCAAGTAGTTCCTCCTAGCCTGCAACTCATCTTGGACCAGTACCCCAAGGTATTTGAGATTATCACAACCTTACCTCCCTCCAGGAGTGAGCATGATCATAACATACCTCTTCTTCTGAGAAGTCAACCCCCCAATGTATGACCCTACATATATCCATTTGATCATAAAAATGAAATAGAAAATATGGTACATGAATTACTAGAGGTGGGGGTAATTCACCCCAGTACCAACCCATATTCTTCACCAGTGGTCATTTTCTTAAAGAAAGAAGGTACTTGGTGCATGTTCCCTGATTTTTCGTGCCCTGAATAAATTGACCATCAAAGATAAGTTTCCCATTCCCATCATTGGTGATCTGTTGGTCGAACTCTAAGGTGCCTATGTATTCACCGAATTAGACCTTCGCTCCAACTATCACTAGATCTGGATGAGGAGGCAAATATTCTGAATATTTCTTTCATAACTCATGAAGGACATTATGAATTCTTTGTTATGCCTTTTGGCCTTTGTAATGCCCCATCCACCTTCCAAAGTTTCATGAATAAATTATTGAAACTTTACCTTCGGAAGTTTGTCTTAGTTTTCTTTGATGACATCCTCATTTACAATAGCACTTGGGATAATGACCTTCTTCATGTGGACAAAGTCCTTCACGTGCTGTAGGAAAACCAATTGTTTGTCAAAAATACCAAATGTTCATTTGGAGCCAGTGAAGTGGAATACTTGAGACAAATTGTTAGTCGAGAAGGGGTAAAAGTGGACCCTAAAAAGATACAATATATGTGGGAGTGGACACGACCCATGACCTTAAAGTGCCTAAGGGGTTTTCTTGGTCTCAAAGGATATTACAGAAAATGTTTCCACCATTATGGAAAAATTGATAAGCCATTGAGTGACCTTCTTAAGAAGAATTCATTTCATTGGACACCTGCTACTGATCAATCCTTCATAGAATGAAAGAGGGCCATGTGCACTACTCTTGTCCTAGAAGTGCTCGACTTCAACAAAATATTTGTGGTGGAATCAGATGCTTCTGGAATTGGTATAAGTGAAATTCTCACACAAGATGGTAGACCTTTGGCCTTTACTAGCTCACACAAAAAGGGAAAATATAATATAGTAGTTGATGCATTATCACACCAACATGAGGAAGGCAGATCCTTCTTTTCCTTATCCTTACTGGTCCATGATTAGATTGAAGAAGTATGCCAAGAGTGACTAGCACACCCGACTCTCTCCAAGTTAATTCATCACCTTCAGGAGGACCTTAATCATCCCATCAACTACACTCGGTAGGACAATATTCCCAAATATAATGATTGATATATTTTTAGCTCGGGAGGTACTCCGCATGTTTTGTCTTGTATGAGGATGTTACCTTAATATTTACACTACCAGTCACTTAACTTTGTAATGTGTTTTTATAAAGTTGTTTTAAGTGGTTCTTTTATTAAAATGACTTTTTAATAAAGTGTACCTTCTAATTTTAAAGTGACTTTATTTTCATAAAGCACTTATGTAATAAAGTGAAATCACTTTGATATTTCAAGTGATTCATTTTGGAGGGAATGGATCATGACCCTTGATCTTGAAAAAGGCAAGATATAATCTTGGCCTTTGGATTTAGGGTTAGGGAAGGTGAAAAGACACTTTGGAAGGAAAATGTCATTTTCATATTTATAAAAGAATGCATTAGGTAGTGTGCAAGACACATCGAGAGGAGATTGAGAGAGATTTTTTGAGTATGCTTGAGAGGGGAAAGTGAGCAACAAAGAAGGGAGATAGGGCACAA
>CBVK0100794742.1:0-17929 GCA_900067695.1 Picea abies | reverse complement strand
ATATGGACTCCCAGATCATCGCTTCATGGTTACGTTCTTTTTACCTGCACCTCCACAGGATCACGAACCCACCATTTCATCCACCATCAGTTTGCCCATATGCACACCTCTCTTCATTTCACCTACCTCATACAGAAACTCACCCATGGGGCCCCCACCCTTCATCAATTTTGCAAGAAATTTCTTCCCTCCCTGGGGCACTCATTTCACACTAGGGCACTCGTTTCTGTATTTGTACATCTTTCCCAAATTTATTCATTATTTATTGTACAAACACCTTTATTTTCAGTTATTTACTTTTGTCATCACCGTTGTCGACCTGCTTTCCTTTTGGCCACATGCAACCCATGTCACCCTTGGTTAGAGCATTACTTCTCATTTACCCTCGCCGACATCGTCTATATCTTCATAGTACTACCCAAGTCACTTACCATTTATCCTCTGAATTTGTTCACCTTGTCTCGCCTCTGGCACAACTTATCCCTGATCTTATCGTCCCCCTGACACTTGATCTTGTCACACGGTTGCGGCCACGCCTTATATCATACACCCTCCAACCAAGGGCAGTCTGGAGTCTTCCCACTTCTTGACTTTGTCCATGTACCTCTGCCACTTCCTCACCACAGTAGATTTCGTGAAGCCCTTTGCTTCTGGGAGTCGCATCCCCCTTTTTGTTGACATCAACACACTTTTCTAGAAGGGTGACAGTATCTTGATTCTCATTTTCCATTCACTGAGAGATCTCGGATGGAACAGGGGGAAACACCATTGCTCCCTAATGTCATTGACCCCCATAACATTCGACGCCAACACTTTCTCATGTTGCGGTGGATCTTACTTTGCGACTATTGCAGTTATTATTATCAGTTGTCGAAGACCTCTGAACTTGGCAGGGCCATCACCACCCGCATCATCATCGCTGCTTGTTACTATGATCATTGCCTATTGTTCAGAGTATGTTCCTTTGCAAAATTGTCTTCTGCCATTATCATTACCGCCCCCGCGGGCACTACAGTTTTCTACATCAACATTTCCATCATCTTTTTTTAGAGTTACATCATACGAGCATGGGGCATGCCCGCCTGGTTTGTACACAGTTGTATATTGTTATGCACCTTGTGGAAGGTCGGGATCTACAGGTTCCTTTCTTCTCCAAAGGATTGCTCTACACGGTCCCACTCTTGCTCTCCCTTACAACACCATTCTCAGTAAAAGAAACATTTATGGATTTCGGCTATACATATGCTCCTAACCTCATCCATCAGGGGGAACTTTTATCACTGAAATTTCGTCCGCACATGGTGACAAGAACTCCGCATCGTCAAAACAGGACTGAAGTCATTCATGGCACAGGATTAATTCCACGGCATTGCAAAAGGGTCAAAAACTATACTAAGTGGCCAAAAATTGAAGGGCACTTTACAGAATCTGGGTGCACATGCATATGCATGGAACAAAAACGTACAATGCACACATGAGCGCACGATGCACAGCTGTTGGGCGAAAAACCTGTGCACCTACTAAATGGTGCATTTATTGAAATTGGTCAGCCTCCCAACCACTAATGGATCAGCTCCCAAGTCGATTTGACACCAAATCTGAGCTCAATCTGCATGGTGGGCTGGTCAAAGACCTAATTGAGCCCTAAAGAGCCCCTTTTCACACTCCAAAGAGGTTACATAATCACCCAATGCTAGGCTATAAAAAGCCATGAATAACCATCACTTTCTCAAGGAATTCTATGTATTGTTATGCTGCCAAGATTGTTAAGGACTCATTCTTTGACAAGAACACATAGGCATCATTTCACAAGAGCTATCCACCCCTCTCTTGAGTGGATAAGTTTGGATTTCTTTCACCCGCATTTTCATCTTTTCATTGTAAGGAGAGCAAGCTTGTGAGGGCCTCAAGATCCTTCCATTGGAGAAAGAAGGGACCCAAGTCCCCTTTCTTCTTTGTGCCTTTGGATTTCATCAATAGATCAGCTTATACATTGGTGATATTGGTCCATTTGTATTTATTTTTCATTTTTCCATATGCTCATAGTTTTAGTTTGTTTTAGTTTATTTCTTGCTAATAGTTTTGTTGTTTCTCTTTCTAACCCTTTCTCTACAGTTGTCATGCCTAGCAGAGCCCAACTGGGCATGTAAGCACCCTCGATTTTCTCACCAAGCGACGAATTGGGTGCAAACACCCTCATTTGTCTTAAAGGTTGTTTTCCATTCATCACCTTATCTCATCCTTATCTGGTGATATCCACTTTTCAAATCTATCTTTGAAAAAATCCACTTAAGAAATCCATTAAGTCATCCATCCTTGCAAAGTAAATATGTACCTGATAGTGATCTTGTTTATGACCCTTCATTTTTCACACATTCTCGATCCTCCATCCTTCTTTGAAGTCAACACAATTAGTATTGTGCATGGACTCAAGATTTCTCTAACTAAACCCTTGTCCAACAAATCCTAGACTTTTCTTTTCAGTTCCTCATTCTCTTGAGGTGTCAATTTGTATGTTGCATTGTTTGGCATACATTCTCCTTGTATCAATTCAATGTTATGGTTGATACTTCTAATGGGTGTCAATGAGTTAGGAAACTAATCCACTACTATGTTAGCAAAATTCCCCAACAACTCTTGAACTTCTTCAGGAAAATCATCCATAGAAGTACTTGTAAGGACAACTTTGGGTTTCCTCACCATAAGAAACTGCATCTCTTGTTATTTCTTGACTTGACTTAGGAGTTCCTTACCACTCATGAGAAGTATGCTTTTGTTGGCTTCTTCCTTTACTCTCTTATCTTCCATTGGCAACAACATGTGTGTCCTACAATTCTTTTGCAAAGTGTAATAATTCCTTCTCCCATCATGAATGACATTCCTTTCAAACTACAATGGTATTCCTAACAAAACATAACATACATCCATGGGAATTATATCACACAGAATATCATCTCTATATCCACCTATCTTAAATTCAACAAGGCATTATTTAGTTACCATTAGCCGGTGTCCTTTCTGCAACCATTAGACCTTATATGCATTTGGGTGTGCAGTTGTCTCCAACTCCAATTTCTCCACCATCTCTATCAATACTAGATTATCAGTGCTACCACTATCAATGATCACCTTCCATACTCTATCTTTAGTCTTCCAAGTTGTCCTAAAAAAATTGTTCCTCTGCACTGGATTTTAAATTTTTGGTTATGGCTTCAAGAGAACCTTCTTCAACATTAGAGATTTTCAATCCTTTCAACCTTTTGCTTCAACATTCATTTTCCGTGCTTCTGAAATGTGAGCTTTTCCTCCTTCTTTCTTTCTCTCAGGGAATTCCAAATATTTGTGTCATGCTTTTCCATAGGTATAACATCTTATCTCTCCTCCTTTACCTCTTCCTCCTCCTCTGTAAAAATAATTTCTTTTTCTAGGATGTCTCCCTCTGGAGCTTCCTCCTCTTTTTTAGTGACTATGGTTATTCTCATCCTCACCCTTGGGCTTATGTGCCTTATCATGGGAAACTCATTTACCTATGTTTGAGCTTCTGCCTATGCTTCACTAGATTTGTTTTTTGGCCAACTTCTCCTATGATTTCAGTGAAAATTGATATGCCTTCTCTATTGTCCTCACCGAAATCATGTTGATTTCATCTTGGATCTCATACCTCAGGCCATTTATTTATCTGGAAATTTTCTCTTTATCTCTATCCCTCTATCTAGTCCTGATGTTTAGCTTGTAGAACTCCTTTGTGTACTATTTCACTATCATTCCTCTCTTTCTAAGGTTCTACATCTTCTTGAACAGTTTTATCTGATAATCCTTGGGCTAGAACTTATCCTTCAGCTTGGCCACCATTCTATCCCAACTCCTAATATTTTTCTTACCTTTTCTTCGTCTATCATCCTATATTTCATCCCACCATAGTGTTGCATGTCCTTTCAGCCTAGTGACAATATGTCTCTCCCTCTTCTCCTCATCGACATCTTTGTAGTCGAAATACTTATCCATGGACCTTAGCTAGTTGAACATCTCTTCAACATCTATATTTCCTTCATACATTGGGATGTCTATATTTTCTCTAGCTCCCAACTTCACAAGAAATTCTAGCAAGCGTTCTCCAGCAACATCTCCCTCTGCAGCTTCATCAACCTTTGCCTCTTCACTTTATGCCTCACTGTTATCTCCAATGTTAAGTTTTCTCCTCTGCGTTTCTTCCATCGCTTCAAATATTGCACACAATTCTCCCATTTCCCTTTCAACAACTCAATTGGCTACATAAGGTTTTGTTTGTCTCCTAGGAGTCATTGTGTTGACCTTTCCTCACTCAAAGAGTACAACTTTGAGTTATTTCTGTGCTCTAATACCACTTGATGAAAACCCCCCTACTCTCCCTTAGGGTTGTGCGACCTCTAGATCAAGGATGCTAATCTCCTGAGATGAATTATCTCTTGTAGGCATTTAGTGACCCCTAGGACAAATTACACAGGTTACTCTTTGCAGGTGACCTCGGGTTATGACGTGGGGCTTAACCTCCTGCGTGCTTCATAACTTTGGGTTTCGACCTTCTTTTGCAATCACCACATCTTTTTTTTCTGAATCCCGAACCACGAATTCACATTGGAAAATTTACGGTCCTCATCTCTCCCACAGCCAACGACTATGATCCATTCAGACTCTAGTCTTTGGGAGTTTTTCACATATTAACACTCTCATTCTTTGAATTATTACATACCCGAAATCTTATATCAAGCACCATGTGTCTCTCTTTATCGACGACTAAGATTCACCTCCCACTCCAGTTCAGACGATCTCTCCTTCCCCTCAAATATTCTCCGAACTTTTCCAACTAGTGACGCGTGTCCTTCTAGACCAATCATCAAGATATCCTTGCTCTTTGTGACCTCGCAAAAAATGACCTTTTTCTCTATGCAAACCTTCCATAGTTCTTCCCTCTGATTTCTGCAATCTACTACCATGTATCCTCGCTTCAACCAATGACTTGGATATACTTCTCACTTCGCGAAGGTTCTCGTTTGCTTGGCGCAATTTCTATGAATCATGACTTTCAAAGGAACTCATTGTTAAACACCATGCACCTCTCCCATATATGAAAATCTGGAACAATCTCTCTTCCTCCTGAAGGGATATTGAGCATTAACTTGTTAAACTTCAGATCTTCTCTCCCTTCAATATTTTTCCCTCAAATTTCTCTTGACGTGTCCTTTCCTCTGAAACTTTAGATATCTTGAGGGTTCTCTTTGAAACTTAGTTGAACTTTGAATCTGTGTGCTCCATGTAACATATTCTTATGCAAGACTTATCTTCTTATGGGAGACTATGAACACCTTGCAATATTCCCTTTGCACTCCTTGCAAATGGAAGTTTCACGCTATCTCTTATGATCTTCTTAGTCGAAACAGATTTTGTCAATTCACTCCTTTCGTACTGTATGCACACCTTGCATGGAATCAAAGAAGATAAATGAGTGAAACTTATCCTAATGCTTCACAACATAACTCATTCATTCATGAAAACAAAAAACAAATGAGAAACTGTAAACAGTAGAAAAACCATGCATTAGGTCAATATCCCTCTATTATATTCATTCAAATGTAAATGGCTACAATTTTGATAAAAACAACTTAAATTCAGTAACACTTATCTTGTACTAATCTGCAATAGCCTCATTCAGGAGTGCAATGCATATACTTATACAAGAGGTCCTCTAGGTTTCCCTCCAACTACCTATATTATCGAAGTAAAAGCTTACAGCTACTTAAGTCCTATTACAGTAAATGTTTATGATATACAATTTAATACAATTGTTCCTGATCCAAGCCAAAATCAAACAAACTAATGGACGATCTGAGCTCTCCTAGTTTGACATGATCATTCAACCTCCTACTATTAATACTCCTTTGACTCGTCATTTACTCAAAAAATTTATGAGATACGCCATCTTTCAAAATTACAAATTTTCTCAAAAGGTGCACTAGTTGTTGTCATGTCTTTCCATGTGGGCTTTGTTGATGATGCTTCTGCATCACAAAGCAGGGCACATACACCTTTGAAATTTTTCAAAAAGAAAAAAGGCTTGGAAAACTGACTGGGTAGGGAAATATGCTAGGCACTTGGAAGGTGACCAGAGACCCTAAACTGACTCAGAAAACCTAAAAAACTTAAAAATAAATTGAAACAAACCATTTTAAACTAAAATCTCCCATTGAGACTCTGAAGAGACTCCCCAGTGGAGTCATCAATTCTACTAGTGGGGAAAATCCTCTTATAACTAGATTGGGTCGAGGTACAGGCAGAGCACTGACTTCCCTTAAGAGACAGTTCTATTCCTAAGCTACCCCAAAACTATCTAAAATTAAATGAAAAGAGAGATGAAAGTAGGTGTACCTTAGGTCATTTTAGCTAGTGTATACCTCTTTCGCCTTTGCAACTTGGTTGATTGTTGGTCTCCTCCCAAAGTTGACCTACAAAAACTTAGGAAAAAAACACTACAATATATATGATCTCTACTTATCACTGTTAATGTTCATCCATAGACATAGATGCATTAATCAATTAAGTAGAAAGAGACAATGTATTGGGATAGGAAAAAAACTCTTTTATTCAATATGAAGATAAAGAATATTACAGCGTTCGTTGGCTAACAATCTGTGAACCAGGTCTAGGCTCCTGTAATGTTTCTCCAAGTGCATCATTCAGATGCTTTCCTCTCACAACCAATTGATCTCTTGGGAAAAGGGAAAGGGTTGTATAATATAAAGGGATGGAGGGGAATGTTGAGGCCAAATCTCAAAACGGGTTGCAAAATTTGGGCTAATAAGAGGAAGGGATTTTGGCAGAGTTTACTTGTTCTCTTTCTTGTTGTTGTAAATGGGACCTCAAGACCTCTTTTAATACGATAAAAATATGGTTATTCGGTTTGGGGATGAGCTACAAAGGGTGAAATGGTTGGGAAACCCTCAATATCCCATAAACTCCCCCAAATTCCTTGCAATTATATATTTTTTGCAACTTTTGGAAGTAAATGCAGGTTGTCTAGCATGAAACTCACATATGTACGCACGCTAACTAGTATCCAACTATTGTGTGTACATGGGATATAGTGTAGCAGGGTGCGTACATGTTCCCAAAAATGTTTTTTAAAATAAAGAGCCTCAGCAATAATTTGGCAAATTGTGTAACTGGAAAGGTCAATGCCATGTATGCACATGTAGGGAATTTTTTGAATATAACAATATGTACTCAAGACCCAAAATTTTAATCATTTTCTTTGCCTCTGCGACAACTATTTAGAAAGAAATTATTTGTTGGAAGTACCTTATTTTTTATTAACCTGTTATTAGTGAGAAATAGAAATGTACATTTTAATTAAGCATGAATAAAATAAACCATTTTCTTCCTTCATTGTACGACAAGTTTCCTTAAAAAATTACGGGACTTAATGGCTAGTTACATTAAAAGAGTCGAGAAACACACATCTACCATACCACACAATGATTCCAAGTTATACAATAACATTTTCATCCCTAGTTGGCTAGACCTTGACCCTTTTTGACCAAAGAGACTAGTGCTGGAATTATATTTCATGCTTTCAAAGAAGGTATATATGACATAAACGTCATCCCCTAGTGCATTTTGCTGGAATGCATGTACAAAATTCCATCCATGGATTGGGTATCCCATAAGAAATCATCCATACCAACCTCTATATAATTTCCTTTGTCCCCAACATGTGAAGAACTAGTCTTATTGTATATGTTTTGAATTGGTTACTCAAGACATAGTGGGAATTGAATAGGTGGTTGATTCAACCATTCTTGATATGATTCCTCTCTTCTTTGAGTGTGCTTAAAAGAAAACTCATGACCTAAAATCATAGTGAGGTTCAATGGTAGATCATAAAATCTCACTCTTTATCGTAATCTTGATTGTAAAAATATTGAACATCACATCGATAATATTAGTAACACAATGCATTTAATATGTTCAAAAATTATACCAAACATTTATTAGAAGCATGGAAATTTTTTCCCCAATAATAAACATGCAATCAACCATTTTTTAAAACAAATGTTTAATCAAGAAATACATTTACATTATTTCCATTGATAATAAAAAAATACAATTATGTAATCATCTTTTTCGTATGTCCTACGAGGTCTCTACATAAAAGAGATAAAATTCACAATGTAATGCAATTGACCCAAGTTGGTTTCTGGAAGATGGAATGTTACGATTGGTAGGGTAAAGAAGTTTTTCATTTTCATCCAATAATTATTTTCAGTATATTTCTCTTGATAAGATCTTACAAAATTTTGGGACTACTAGAACATATTTTTCATCCTAACTCAACTATGAATGTTGATCTTGCAAAATTCAATGAAAACTTATTCAACTACACATGCATATATAACATAAATTCATTGAGATAAATGAATTATAAATAAATTATAGATGTACTGCAATCAGTGGTAGAAAACTTGAAGAAATTGCAACGATATGGAATGAGACAGAATATAAAGAATTGCTCATTTGATATTATAATTCATTTTTTCCTACATTTGAGACAAAAAACTCATCTTGGGAAGCATATAAAAATATAACTTCAAACATAATTTTAGATCACTTTTATAAACTAATGGTGCACTTAATCATATAAGGACATCCCAATGATTTTGTATAAAACAAATGAACCAATTATTTAAATTGAGAGAAGCATCAAAGACTGACCTCCATTATTGTCTCTGCAAAGCAAAACCTCCACAAAATTTAAATGAAAATGGTTGCATATGCAATTTAAAATTAAATTGTTTTTAGGTGTGTCAGTACTTACAGAACACATTCGTGCAATACAAACTATATAGAATACCAATTGATTCCAATTACAAAAGTAATGTGTACCTACTATCAATGTGTTGAAATTTGTTATGGAAAAATGAGTTGGTGCATTATATGTACACACCACACTGGTGCGCTGCTCACTATATAGTGCACTGAAAAATTAAGTTACAAAAAAAATAGCGAGTGTGTTCATCATTAATGCAATGAAATGTAGAATGAAAAAATGAGTGGGAAATTTATTTTGTTTTTATAAATGAAAACAACAACCTTTCATTCTTTTGTCAAAATTTAAGGGGAAGATTTGTGCAAGTAAAATTTACTAGCAAGTAATTCAGAGGATCTCAAGAATGTAAAGAAACTCATTGAAAAGAAAACCAATTGGAAACTATTTAAAAAGTACTTTCGTCATAAGTATTTATGAGAAAGGTATTATGATGGCCAAATAAAGGAATTTCATACAATGAAATTGGGTCAATCAACTATGGATGACTATGCAAGAAAAGTTATGGAACTGTTAAGGTATGTTTTGTTGAAATAATGTAACTGCAAAGAGTATTCTTATTATTATTGATATATTATTCATAAGGATCAATCCCCATTATGGATTGATCATGTCGGTATTTTAATATGACCAAATCCCCTTTTGCGAATTGGTCAAAAGACAATTGTAATAGGAAGAATAAGAAGCTTGCCCTACCAGTGAAGAGACACTTCACACGTGCCAAAATTGTATAAATAAAGGAAGCTAGCGCCTCACTTAGACACAACTCACTTGCTCATTCTAAGAGACAAGTTCAGATCTTCTACCGGAGGAGAAGGAGAGAGAGAGTGGCACATATCCGGGAGAGGAATTTTTGTATTAGCATAATAGATCTCTTGGAATTGTATTGGTTATCTATATTAAGGAAGTTTTGTTGGGTTTTCTTCCCCTAGAGGGCTTCCCAAGATAAATGTTCTGTCTCTTGTGATTGTGTATTTCTTAGTGATCATAGATTATGCTATTGTTATCTAATGAAATGAAAACATCTATAATAATGGCTTAAACATTAACATGTTATCAGAGCCAAGATGAAGGAAGCATCTTTCACAAGAGAAAAGTGAAAAACGTCACTGTTACCGTACATGAAAATTAGGGATTTTTGTTGGTGAGGTATTTCAGCCCCAAAAGCATCTAGAAAAGTGTGCCCTCCCCCAAGGATCATTTTGGCACCTTCAGCGCACCTTTTCAGTGGCTAGATCCCTTGGAAAGTGAAACCCTAGTTTTCACAAAGTACCAGAAAACCAGAAAACTAGAGTACTAGAAGTACCAGAGTACAAGAAATACCAGAAAACCAAAAGCACCAGTCCAGAAATCCACAGATCAAGTTTGAGGGGGTAAAAGTTAGATTTTCATAAATTTGACTGCACCAGCTAACTTGCCTCAGCTCAACGCATCTATCCCCTGGATTGAAATTTCAAAATTCGAAGTTTGAAAAATTAGGGTTTCCTCATAAAACACTAAGTTGCAGTTGCAGTTGCAGTTGCAGTCTCAGAACTAGTTGTAGTTGTAGTACCAGTTACAGTTGCAGTCGTAGAACCAGTTGCAATCACCCTTGAAGTTTTCTTAAGAGTTGGTAATGATTACCACTGCTACCAGATGGAGCCACTACCTGCAAATTTTATTACAGGTATGTAGTCACATATGTTTAATGGTTAAACCTTAAAGAGTATTTGTAGGAGAAGGGATCTCTTTCCATATATTCAAAAGGATCTCAAGATCCAACACATTTAGAGTAATGATGGAACCCAAGTGTGATTATTGTATGCATCTATTTTTCATGACATTATCTTGATCAATATTTCATGTTGAAGCTATGATCAAATTATTAGAAGGATTAAAAGTTGATCATAGAGCTTATCCTCTAACCTAACCTTTTTTCAAGATAGTGTATTGTCTTAGTACAACAGACAGGTTGAAGAAAGCACTTATCACTTGAGTGAAGGAGACTTGGAAGAAAAACAAGCACTCATTCTTGAGGACGAGGCTCCAGGTTTGATTAATCAAGATTAATAATATTCAAAGGTACACATGACAAGTTGATAACTATAGTTGAGATAACAGTCGTCATAAAGTATTATACTTGATAACATGTGAGAATATAGAGGTAAATTCTTTTCCTGATACAACTAACACCTCCTCTAGGAGAAACCTCGTGTGTTATTTCTAGGTTGCCATGGAAGAATTCTAGGTCACAACACCATGAGAGTGTTGACCTCATTTCACATTGTATTCCTTACCTTTAATCTTTGCCTCAAATAAACTATAAGTGATAGCTCTAAAGGAGCTACTGTGATGATTGTTCATGCTATTGCTTTATATTATCAGAAGGATATTATTCTTGCTTGTTGTTTTGTTGACCTTGCTCTAGGTCACATGAAGAAGCTATAGTGAAGGTTGTAGAAGGCAAATGCTAAAGGAAATACCATCAATGAAGCAATCATCATTGGAAAAGAAGAAGGTGGCTTCCATAAGATAAAGGGTCACTCAGAAGCTTCCATGACCCATGCCATCGAAGAATCCATGTGAAATTTGGCATAGAAGATTATCTCACATCAACTACAAGGCACTACCATACATATGCAAAGTGGTCACAGGTTTACCAGAACTCAAAGGTGACCATAAAGGTGTATGCAATGGATGTGCACAAGGGAATAACATCAAAAACCTATTTCTGAAGAGGGACAACAAGACAGAAGGAGTCCTAGAACTCATCCAGTCAAATATGTGTGGCTCAGTGCCATCGTCCTCCATTAGTGGGTATGTATACTATGTATCATTCATTAGTGATTACACTCATAAGATTTGAATATATTTGAAGAGTTCAACAAGTTCAAGGAATTCAAAGTCTTGAAAAAGAACCTTTCTGAAAGAAAGATTAAGATACTCAGGTCAGATAATGGAGGAGAATATACCTCAAAAGAGTGTGTGAACTTCTACAAAGATGTTGGGATATAGAGGGAACTCACTACTCCCTATAATCCCCAATAAATTGGTGTAGTTGAACGGAAGAACAGAACCATACTAGAAGCTGTGAAGACTATGGTCCATGATCAAGATCTTCCTATGTGCTTATGGGCAGAAACAACAATGGAAGTTGTTTATGTACATAATCAATTATCCCATAGTGTACTTGGGCTCAAGACATCGAAAGAGATGTTCACTGGAAAGAAGCCAGAGGTAAGCCATCTCAAAATATTTGGTTTTCCAGTGTTTATTCATATACCTAAAGAAAAGAGAAACAAGTTGGATCCTTCAGAAAAGAAGAGAATATTTGTGGAATATTGTGAGGTCTGCAAGGCCTTCAAAATCTATATACCGGGTCAACATCACATTGAGATCAGTAAGGATGTGACCTTTTATGAAGATGCGGCGCTTAAGAAATATAAACTATGCCATCTTTAAGAAGTATATGAAGAGGAACCCGTAGTCCCCAATATTGCAATAAGGGAGGTTCCCAGAGTTGCAGAACCAGTGAGGGAAGTCATAACTTCCCCTGATGGGGAACTTCTAGAAGACCATGATATAGTAGAAGTGCAAGAACCTCCTCAAATGATGATCCTCCATAAAAGAAATCCAACTTGGGCTAGAGAGCTTATTCAGGATGGAGAGAAGTATGGTGTTCCTGAAGGAACTACAAGACAGGTGAAAAGACCAAAGCCATTCTCCAGTTATACAACTTTGATGTGTGATCTCCTAGAAGAGGAGCCTACCTGTTTTAAAGAAGCCATTCAGAGGAAAGAATGGGAAGATTCCATGAAAAAGGAATACCAATCCATAATGAATAATGAAGTATGGGAAATAGTTCCTAGACCGAAGGATAAAGATGTGGTATCCTCCAGATGGCTCTTCAAAATAAAAATCCTACTGATGGAAGTATTGAGAAGTATAAAGAAATATTTGTCGCTCGTGGCTTTTCCCAGAAGGAAGGCATTGACTATGAAGAGACATTTTCTCATGTGGCTAGATACACTTCAATCAGGACCATCATAGCTCTTGTAGCTAAGATGAAGTGGAAGCTGCACCAGATGGACGTGAAGACAACTTTCCTAAATGGTGTCATCGAAGAGGAAGTGTATATAGAGAAACCTCAAGGATTTGAGGTTGAATATAGGAAGTCTCATGTCTATAGATTGAAGAAAGCCTTATACGGATTGAATCAAGATCCTAGAGCTTGATATGGCCGTATAGACAGTTTCTTGATGAGCTTAGGCTTTACCAAGAGTAAAGTAGACTCAAATCTCTACTTCAAAATTATGAATAATGAGCTAGTAATCTTACTGCTATATGTGGATCACTTATTCTTAACTGGAGAAGAAAATATCATCGTTGAATGTAAAAAGAGACTTGCCTCTGAATTTGAAATGAAACACCTTGGTCTAATGCATTATTTCTTAGGCCTTGAGGTATGGTAGAGTCCTGAGAAGATCTTCCTTAACCAAGGGAAGTACACAATCGAAATCTTAAAGAGATTTGACATGTTGGAATGTAAGCCCATGAATACACCCATGGAAGTGAAGCTGAAGTTGTTGGTCAACACTTCGTTAGAATTGATTGATGCCACACTGTACAGAGAGATTATTGGATCGTTGATGTACCTAACGAACACCAGACCAGACATTTGTTTTGTCATAAACACCTTGAGTCAGTTTTTGGTATAACCCAGACATGTTCACCTAGTGGCTGCAAAACATGTGATGAGGTACCTTAAAGGTACAATAGATTATGGTCTCAGCTATGATGGAGACCATGATTTCACATTGAGTGGATATACTGATATAGATTGGGAAGGAAGTGTTTCTAATAGGAAAATCACTTCAGGATGTTGTTTCAGTTTGGGATCATTTATGATCTCGTGGTAGAGTAGGAAGCAATCTAGCATTTCTCTCATCACAGTGGAAGTAGAATACATTGCTACATGTTCTTCTAGTTGCGAAGTTATATGGCTTTGAAAATTGTTGACTGACCTATTTGACCTAGAGATGAGAGAAACCGTGATTCTATGTGACAACCAGAGCTGCATAAATATGACAGAGAATCTTGTATTCCACAACAGGTCGAAGCACGTAGAAATCCGTTATCATTACATCTATGACATGGTACAGAGAGGAGCCTTAAAGCTCTAGTACATTAGCACGAATGAATAGGTTGTTGATGTGTTGACCAAGCCCCTATCTCATGTGAAGTTTGAGTACTTCTAAGATAAGCTTGGCATAGTCTGAGAGGACCTTCCTTGAAAGGGGGAGTAGTTGTTGTGATGAGATATTCCCTACTTCCAACCTTGTGGTTGTGACATAAAGAAGGATGTGCACCTTGCTTCTGACCAAGTTTTTAGACGTAAAGAAATATGAGATGTTGTTCCTTGCTTCTAATCGAGTTTTCAGACGTAAATAAAGATGATATGTTGTTCTTTGCTTCTGACCGAGTGGTCAAACGTAAAGAAAGATGAGATGTGTTCCTTGCTTCTGAACGAGTTGTCAGATGTAAAGAAAGATGAGATGTGCTCCCTGCTTCTGACCAAGTTGTCAGACATAAAGAAAGATGAGATGTGTTCCTTTCTTTTGACCTAGTTGTCAGACGTAAAGAAAGATGAGATGTTCCTTTATTCTGACCTAATGGTTGCGGCGTAAAGTAAGATGATGTGTGACTATTACTATGCTTTCGACTGTATAGCTACAACGTCAATCAAGTCTAGTTACCTACTTCCAAACTGATGGTTGTGACATAAAGAAGGATGTGTACCTTGCTTCTAACTTGATTATTGTGACGTAAAACAAGATGATATGATGATACTAGCACTGAGCTTCCGACTGGACAGTTGTGACGCAAATCTAGTCTAGTATCCTGCTTTCGACCAGATGGTTGTGACGTAAAGCAAGACGAGTATCTTGCTTCCAGCTTGAGTGTTGTGACGTAAAGCAAGATGATGAGATGAGATGAGTATCTTTCTTCCAGCTTGATTGTTGTGACATAAATCAAGATGATGAGGTGAGACTAGTACTGTGCTTCTAGCTTGATAGCTATTATGTAAAGCTAGTCTAGTATCTTGCTTCCAGCTTGAGTGCTGTGACGTAAAGCAGGACATTGAGATGAGACAAATACTGAGCTTCTAGCTTGACAGCTATGACATAAATCCATTCTTGTATTATGATGAGCCAGCCTTGTGCTATGATGATGATGATGTATCAGTTTTTATACTATACATATTGATGCAGATGATGGTGGCATTCCTTTGAGAATGACGATGCTACCAATGAAGAAAAATTCCAATGATTTATAGATATGCCAGTCAGTGTTCCAAGATGATATTGATGATGTTTTCTTCTCACCTACCTAATGTTGTTGATGATGGTGTCCTCTCTATCTTGCATAATTCCGTTGAATGATACCTTTCTTGTTAAGGGGGAGTGTTGAAATAATGTAACTGCAAAGTGTATTCTTATTATTATTGATATATTATTCATAAGGATAAATCCCCATTGTGGATTGATCATGTTCATTATTGTAATAGGACCAAATCCCCTTTTGTGGATTGGTCAAAAGACAATTGTAATAGGGAGAATAAGAAGTCGGCCCCAACAGATAATAAAGAGACCCAAAAATATAATAAAGGTGGGTTTACCCACCCAGTTTGAGAAGTCAT
This sequence comes from Picea abies, assembly GCA_900067695.1. Taxonomy (NCBI): domain Eukaryota; kingdom Viridiplantae; phylum Streptophyta; class Pinopsida; order Pinales; family Pinaceae; genus Picea; species Picea abies. The sequence continues at coordinate 2,393 of CBVK0100794742.1, read as the reverse complement.
CCCTGCCAGTGAAGAGACACTTCACATGTTCCAGACTTGTATAAATAAAAGAGGCTAGTGCCTCACTTAGACACAACTCACTTTCTCATTCTAAGAGACAAGTTCAGATCTACTACCAGAGGAGAAGGAGAGAGAGTGTGTTGCATATCTAGGAGATGAATTTTTGTATTAGCATAATAGATCTCTTGGCATTGTATTGGTTATCTATATTAAGGAAGTTTTGTTGGGTTTTCTTCCCCTGGAGGGTTTCCCAGGATAAATGATGTGTCTCTTGTGATTGTGTATTTCTTAGTGATCTTGGATTATGCTATTGTTATCTAATGAAATGCAAACATCTATAATAATGGCTTAAACATTAACATGTTTTGTATACCAAGTATGAAAAAGAGGATATTCATCGTTTACTTAATGGATTTCCTCAATATTACAGAGAAATGACTGATTTTAATGATCCTAAGACTCATGATGATACAATAATAAAGTCTAAGTATTGCTATGAACAAAGAAAGAATAAAGTATTCAACAAGATTTGGAAGGAAAAGAAAAAGGTGAATTTTGAGTAGAGGAAAAAAGGATTTAGGGATCTATAGTATAAGAATCAATCAAAAATTTTTAAACCAAACTATCCAATGGGAAAGAACTTCCAATAGAATTTTTCACCTTAGAGTGGAGCTAAACCAACATAGTTAGTAGTAAGAAATCCAAGGGAACCTTGGAAAGGGTCTCTGAAGTGTTTTGGATGCAGAGAAGAGCATCTACTCAGGGATTATCCTCACATGAAGGAAACTAAGAATACTACCTACAATATACAAGAAGCTACAATAATGAATCACGTAACAAAGAATATTCCTAAAATATATGATACATAAGAGGATTGGCAAATAGACCACCAAGCATCGGTGGTGGAAGTTGATGGTAAGATTTCTAAGAAATATATTTGTATTTTAATTGATCCTAGATCTAGTCATAGTTATGTTGCACCAAATATTGTTGAGACATGTAATCAACATAAAATCAAACACAAGAAATATTGGTTAGTTCATTTGGCTATAATAGTTAAGAGAAAGGTCAATGAATTGATATAAGAATTCCTAGTGAGATTTAATGGACTACTCACAAGGGTGAATTTCAAGATTTTACCTTTGGGTTCAGACTTCGTATCATGCCTTAATTGGTATGGACTAGATAACAACACATAAAGTAAATTTATACTGGTACAATAAGACCTTTGAATGCACAGACAATGAAGGGAATCCAAGCTTAGTGAAATGCACTCTAGGAAACATCTTTATCATACATATTTCAGCCTCTAAAAAGGAGTTCCAGAAAAAGGTTTTCAATTATATGTGTTTCATGCATTGGAGTCAATGGAAAACAAAGAGGAAAATTTTGAAAAATGTCATATACTCCAAGAATTTAAGGATGTTTTTCTATAGGAGATACTTTTTTTACCTCCAAAAAGAGAAATCTATTTTTCAATTGATCTTATGCCTTTTCCTGCACCTATATCAAGAGATCCATACAGAATGAGTACACATGATTTCATGTAACTAAAGATGAAAATACAATATTTGTTAGACAAAGCATTTACTAGACCAAGTTCTTATCCTTCAGGAGCACCTTTACTATTTGTGAATAAAACTTATTGTAATCTTATACTATGGATTGAATACAAATAGTTGAACAAAGTGGCAGTGAAAACCAAGTACCCTTTGCCTTGAATTGATGATCTGTTCGATCAGGTACATGGAGAAAAAGTATTTTCAAGGATTGACTTGAGATCTCAAGTCAATATTAAATATGACGATTGTTAAGAACCAAATATCAATATAGCATAGAAAGACCTCAGAATAATTACTCAATGCCTTGAAAAAGAGAGAAATTTAGATAATAATCTTTGAGGGGGCAACCTCCTTATGCCCACATAAAATTAAAATTCCAAGATGTTTCCAAATGAAAATGTCTCCTTGGTATATATAGGAGACTAGGAGGTATAATTGCAACTAATGGAATAAAGATGACATAAATAAAATAACATCACTAATGTAATATGCCCCAATTAAGGGGTAATGAGCCAATATTAGGGCTTGAGCCAATATTAGGGCTTAACATGCCCCTCCCCTTGAGACAAGTGTTGTTCGCAACACTTGAGTAACTTTGGATGCTTCTATATAAAATGATCATCTTCCCAAGTGGAATCTTCAACCGATAGTTTCCTCCATTTAATGATATACTATGAAATGGATCTATTTTTCAGCTGACGAACTCTTATGTCAGTGATGGCTTCAAGATCCAATATTATTTTTCCTTCCTTGCCAAGTTTTGTCAATATAGTTTGAACTAGGATCTTGTCACCTATAACCTTCTTTAAGCATGAAACATGGAAAACTAGG
>CBVK0100794741.1:0-15642 GCA_900067695.1 Picea abies | reverse complement strand
GCATAGTTCCTTCTTGGTCTCTTAGACCTCTGTTACACACTATCACACACTCAATCTCGCACACTCTCTCCCCTCTCTAACCTATGACTCTTACAAAAACATTCAATATGTTTTCTTTAAGCTCTTGAATAGCTCACATCCTAACAAAAATCCTGAGTTATCTAAATAAAATCCAAATCTAGAAATTGTTCCTAAACTCTAGTAACAACTCGACACCTAGCAAACAAACTCAGCCAAAATGTCTTCTAGAGACAATTCGAATTATTACAAACTTAAATAAGAAATTAGGGAACCAACTCCATTGGTAAATGTGGTACCTATGAGGTCAATTCTAGAACTTGTTGTCATATGATCCTGCATTAGACTCCCCAAGAAAAATAATTCATGGACTCTTGTTCACGAGTCTTCCTATTGCTTTTGTTGTAAGATTTATCTAATTGTAGCTTCCATCTGGTTGTTTGACATTTTTCAATTGCAAGTGCATTTACTGCATCTCCTCCTCCTCCTGGATTCCAAACTCTGTGTTTTTGTTGTCCACTTTCATGATTATCCCGCTATTTCATTTTTAATGTCTGCAACCTTCCAAGATCCCAAACTTTTCTTTGTTGCAGTGTAATTTCCTTATTCGCTCTTCCATCATTGATCAATAGTTCATTGTTGGTGATCTTCCTCTTGGATATCTTCTTTACTAACTCTAATATTTTCACTTTTACTTGTTGTTGCTTGTTGCCCCTTTGACACTTTACTTCTGTATGATTCCTCTTCTTGGATGTTATTACTTTTTTTAATAACATTGTTAGCATGCAACACTTATTACAATCACTGGTCAATACTCCAAAACAATTGAGTTTTTGATCCATGCATCCCTCACTAGCTCCTTGGTCTTGTACCTCACTGTACTTTATGATCTTTGATCCCATCATCAACATCATAGTTTGCCTATAAACAATCTCCCTTAGACCATAGTTTGCATCAGTCCACAATTTCTTAAATTCTTGAGTCTTGACCCTGAGAAGTTATAAAATACATCTCTTTTGCTTCCTTTATTGCCCACTTGTCCATTGTTTTAAATGGAATCCTCTCAACTTCAAAAATAATTAATTCCTGGTCCGATATGAGGATATATAACCATTCACTTGTATGTTGACTTTCTGTTGCACAATTTTGTGCTTGAATTGCTAAAATTTACCAATTGGTTCTTATATCTATGTTGTACTTATCTGCATTATACATCCTTTCATTAGTTTTCCAGGAAATTTCTTGATATTTAAGTCTTCCTTGTTTTGATGACATAATTTTCTCATGTTCTACAATTTCACACAATTTGCAGTCCTCTTTTTCCTCGGCAATACACTATATAAGGGTTATAAAAACTCTTCTTTCTCCACTCCAATCTCCTGAGTCGTCTTGTTTCTTTCCCCCATCCTCTTGTTCCTGTAAAGAAGACTGTCTATTTCCATATTTAAATCTCCCATGTTTGTCTATATCTGCACAAGCAAACACATTTCCAAGAGCATGTTGTCTGTCATTCTGTACAATACACTCAACAGTTAAAAACTAAAAGTCTGAAATCGTATTGTATTTCACATTTATCTTCCCCTTCATTCTTTCTAAATCTCTCTTTTAGTTCTAATCTTGTTGATGTGTACATGACATAATGATTTTGTCATCTCCCTCTTCTGCTTCATACTGCCATGTCTTGGAAAAGTTTTCCTTATCTTCTTTTTTCTTAGAATATTGGTTAAATTATGAAACCTCTTCCTTACTTTTCTCTTTAGCTTCCCTTCCTCGCACCATCATTTTGAGTCCTCTTTCCATTTCCACTATCTTTCTATTCATTTCTCCATCTCCTTGACTCATACTATTATCACTTCCTCGACTATTTCTCAAAACAATTCTCAACTCTTTAATTGTTATCACCTGCTCAAGTTCATTAATTGAAATCTGGAAACAAAAATCCATTACCTCATCCTTTGCTTTCCTGGTTTCACCATATTCTGACAATTCATTGTTGTCTGCTGCAAATGTATGACTTATTGCTTTATTTGTACATTTGTCTTCTAAGATTGTTTGTTCCTTTATCGTCTGCTAATCATATCTACATCATTGTCTTCTTCACTGCTGGTACAAACAACTTTCTGCTCCTCATGCCTCTGTGGTGTATATTCCTCTTCAACTTCAAGGAATTTATCTTTGTCTTCTTGGTTGTCTTCTTGCCTTCTGTGCTCCACAGTCTCCTTTGGACTATCTTCATAATCTTAAGCTAAGTTCTCCTTATCATCTTTACATTGTTCTGATTGACATTCATAAATCTGTAGGGCATGCATCTTCCTTTATTTTACAAACTTCCATATGTCCTTAGCCTTTGACAAAATTATTTCAAAGATAGTCAAGTAAACATTTAGCAAAAGAAAATATAACCAAACCATTATACCTATGAGCTTACATCTTTCTTCATAATCTTGTAGAGTTTCAATATGAACTCCTCAGTCTCTTGCAGTTTCCCAACTCTCCTTGATGTTTGTCTGAGGTTCATGAGCTTCTCTGTTACTGTCCTCATAAAACAATGTTGAACTTCTCTCTTCTGTGGTAGTTCCTTGAGACTTTCTATCTTCAGAAACTTCTATCCCCTTTTATTTGTCACCAACATAACTCTATTCTTCTTGCATTTCTGCTTCCTTTGCAATTCCTCGCTTTTGTTCAGCTTCATTTTCTCCAGTACCCACAAATACATACTCACACAAACAATTAGTTTGAAATTCATGAGATCCCTCTGTCTCACTTGATGTTATTGGCATCCCTTCTTTTTGTTGATCCGAGCACATTATCATCTCATCATCATCCTCTCCTAGCATTGATCCTTGTTAAGGTTCACAATAGTGAACTTCTACCTCACACTTAGTGATCTTGAGTGCTTCTACCTTCTTTAAAGAAGATTTCAACCTGTGTCTCTGCTCTCTTGCAATACATTGTCTAATAGGCCATCTAGCCTTCTTCTTCATTATCCAACCACATCTTTGGTTTTACTCAAATTCCTATAGCAGTTGTTCCACATAATTGAGTCATGCCTTTAACTCAATCATTTCCTTGTTAAATTCTTCATCACTTATTTTCTTATTGCCATCTTTTCTGGCATCTTCTTTCCTCTTACTGTGGCATTTCTCTGAACCATTTCCATGACTATCAGTATTCATCTTCATCTTTCCTTCTATGAGATTTTACACGCCCACTGTCAGTTGCAACCAAGCTTACTCCTTGTAACAAATCTCCTTACCTTGTCACTCAATACCTCATCAAGCTTCTCCTGAGCTTGACCTTTTGGCATCACTAATCCTTTCCTCTAGAACATCTTGAGCATCCTCTTCTCTTCACTTGTATTTTTGCACACTTCTCACACTTTCATGAGAACTTTCATTGTTCTCCACTTTCCAATATCAGCTGAAAATAATCTACAACACCCCTTGATGTAAGGCTCTATCTGTCACAAGCTTCTCTTGTGAGACCTTTTCATTGTTACAACCTTCTAGTCGCAATCCCCTACTATAATACCTCTTTGCTTCTACTTGTAATACATACATACAATTTTTTTTTTACCAAAGTTATTACCAGATATAAAACTCAATCCTTGTAATATCTATTTCTGGATCTTGTCCCAACTTTCCTTTTCATCCTTTCTCCTTTGGATAGAATCATTGTCTCAAAGTTCCCCACTGAATCTATCTCCTCACTCTAATACATAGGAGTCTCCCTTCTACTGTAAGGGTCCCTCAACGTCTACTCTTCCTCGAGAGTTTATCTTATATATTCTTCTTTATCATGGTTCATCTAACTGTAGAGTCCTGTCAATGTATTCTTTCCCACTGCTATCATTCCAAATCAATTTGAAAATGTAAAAACCATATTGCCTGTTAGATCTCACCAGATCCGCATTTCCAAAACTTCTTTGGTTCAACCCCTACAGGTTTCTTTATTGTATACTTGTTTTCTTTTGCACTTATGGTTCTATGATGATTTTAATTCCGTGCAAACATTCAAATGAGCTGTTTATTTCTGCTTTGATACCAAAATGATGACCTTACGAGGTCATTTTCCCACAGGAATAGAGTTATAAGTAAATTTGTTGCAGCTTCAAACTCAAGTTTCTCTTAACTCTTCTTCGGGCCTAATTACTTTCCACATACACAGAGTCTCTTAGACCTTTAGCATTCTCTATCGTTGTTACCAAGATTTGCTTGTAAATTTTGAACCTTTCTTTTATCTCATCCACGCGATCAATTTCTATAACCAGGGAGTAAAACTCTTTCGTTAACTCTTTCAAGGCTAGCTCCTTATCCCTCTACTCCATAAGACCATAGTCTATGATCGAGAGCTACTTTGCAAGGGCTGGTATACCACTTTAAACATGTGGCATTTTCCTTAGTTACGCAGGTGATCGAGGAGAGGGTTTCAAAACCATTATTGATGGATCCACATTCATTCTCCGTTTTCCATGTGTATGAGAGTGGTTATCCCAAACCATTGTGTGGATGGTCGATCCTTAGTTAAACCTATATCACTTTCAATGTGCATGTTCACCTTAGATCGTTGATCTTAAAGTTGATCAATCATCAATAACAACGATCCAACATTCTGAAAGGTTCAATGTGAGATGTAATATCAACCATCGATATGAATCGGGATCTAGTCTAGACCGTTGATTCTCCTTTAATTATATTTCAACTCACGACGTGGCCACCACGAAACCTTGATCAATACAAAATATTTCTTCCACGTGTCATCCCCTGAATGGATTCCCTTACGTAATCTTAACGTATAGTGGTCTCGTGACATCAACACTTAATTCACTTCTCAACAACCAAAAACTCTCGATGGTCGAGATACGAAATGACGAGAGTCGTCGATCTTCTGTCTTGAAGATTTAATCTCTATTGTCCAATCCTTAACACTATTGCAAAGGTATAATTCGTCGAGGGCTGATATACGAAATGAAAAGAACTATCGATATGATGGTCTGATCTCCACTTTTTGATCTCCTTTAAGTTTTATCGTGCCACATGTATTGGACCACCAAATCATCGGATCTTGTGACCGCAGACTTAATCAAGTTCCAAGCTAACGAAAAACCGTCAAGAGACGATTCCCGCGATGATATGGGTCTTCGATCTTGTCATGTGATTTAATATTGACCGCCCACTGCAATAAAAAAAATACATGGTGATTTTAACAGTTTGGTTCAAACCTGAAACTAATCTATGCGTGATTCTTCTCGCCTACAATCCACAAAGCCTCGACACTCTATCCAGACAATTTATCCATAGAATTTAGCAACACAAATTCACCAGAAAATAAAATTCTACAGATTATGATCTTTCATTAAATTTCTTTGAAGGAATAAAATTACAACAAGGATGCACAATTTCTTCTTGGTCTCTTGGACCTATGTTACACACTATCACACACTCAACTTCACACATTCGCTCCCCTCCCTAACCTCTAACTCTTACAAATTCTTTGAGGTCTCGAATAGCTCACATCCTAACAAATATCCTAATCTGGAAATTATTCCTAAACTCCAGTAACAACTTGACACCTAGCAAACAAACTCAGCCAAAATGTCTTCTAGAGACAATTCAAATTATTACAAACTTAATTAATAAATTAGGGCACCAATTCCCTTGGTATATGTGGTTTGACCTATGAGGTCAATTCTAGAACTTCTTGTCAAATGCTCCTGCATCATGAAGTCATATACTTATGAAATCATTGTATGAGAAAGTATCATTGTGCCAATGCATTTATCAGTGGAAACTTCATCCTTCTCACTCTATTTACTTGAGAAGAATTTGTGAGAGAGAGAGATTTTCCTTATGTTAAAAGTCTATGTTGAAGCTTGTTCTTTTTCATTGTCGGAGCAATACATTGTACTACACACAAGTACTACATCCATCATCCCTTCTTCTTAAAAAACCATGGTTCTAATGGCCCGCAAAGCTGTGTCTACCAGCGGGGATTCATGTTCAAAAGTAAATTTTACCTTAAACCTTTGAGTTAGTTTGTCCTAGTTCGTTGTTTCTCTGCACATTTATAGTTCCAGGTACCAGTTCTTGGGGATCATTTCAAATGTATGTATGAACATGTGCGCCCATTCCTTCTTCGGTATCGAACTCCATATGTTTCTGCACTTTGCAATATGATCTGCTGGCTTACCTAGTCCTATATATTTCCGTGCAGTATACTCAAAATCAATACCAAATCTAACTTGCATCAATCTTCTACACTGATGCTAGTCTTCTATTCCTTATTTATGTGCATCCCACCATCTGGCTAGCGTGTCTTTCAAGACAACGTATAATTCCAGCAATCTTTATCGTTTGAGTATTTGCAACTCAAACGCCTTTACAAAAGAACCTGTGTCAGTCAGACCATCGTACTTGGGTGGATCACATAACTCTGTTCCAATCCAACATAATGATCGAGTAATGAGGGCACACCGCCTAGTTGAGACTTCATGCATCCTTTGTTGTCAATGTTCCAAACCTTCTGTTGAATCTGACGCACATGAGCTAATGCTTCTCCAACTTAGTGCGCCATCTGCAATTGGATTAACGTAGTCTTCCATTCGTGTAGTCATATTATATAGGTTGTCAATTTTTTTCCCTTTAGTTGGTTCTATATACCTCTTTCCTTCTGTCAGATCCAATGGTGCGGTAACCTTCAAGTCCCCTACTTCAAAGATCATTTCCCTTTTCTTCAAATTAATAATCATCTGATTGTCAAAGGCCCATTCAATCCCCATTAGAACTGGATATGGCTGACTATTATCCTTGATCTCGATGGCTTCGAAATATGTTATGTTGTGAACCCCATATATATTCACATGTACCCCCATCAATCGGCCAATCGATACTATCTTGTGCTGGTTTGCTAATCTTAGTTGGACAAGAGACCAAATTAACTTAGGCTTTCCCATAATTTCCCACATTTTCTTTGGTAAAACATTTACATCAGATCCCAAATCTAAAATGACATTGTCCACATCATACTCCCCAATCTGCGCACTTAGTATGAACTCTCTTCTTGTTCTCTTTTTGCGCAATACCTCATTCACTACCCTCTGTATGGAAGGAAGTTCCCTTTCTTGCGCGGAATGATCAATCATTTCGTGCAATGCATTCAAAGTAGTTTCTTCTTGCATCAATGCTAAACAACTTTTCAAGAATTCTTTCAAAGGAGTTACCTTTTCAAATGGTCTCTCAGGGTTAGTACAATCGTAGACTGGAGGCATATCAATCATAGGAGGTGCAGATGATGTTGATGATATCCAATCCGGCCCTAGTATCGTCTTCCTTGTTTGTTGATATGTCTCTTTTTCTTGCTATGGATCAAATGTCGACATAGGTCCTGCTTATTTCCTCACCCATTGATTAGTCTGCTTCTCTTTATTCATCGCATCAACCCCTGTTCTAGCTCCTCCACTTGTTATGGATGTTATTTTGGGTCCTTCGTCATGTATTTTTGTTGATATCTTTTGTACATTCTGATTCGGGTTTCGATTATGATTCCCTCTTGCCTTCCACTTCACAAGTAATTGAGGACATTCTTCTATCACATGATCTGGGGCTCTAAAATACATGCATGTTGTACAGGGATTCGAGTAGTCATGAGATAAGTGTCCCGGTTGATTACAATTGTAGCATACTATTGGTCCTCGACCTCATTTTCCAAAACATTCCCTGTCTCGTCCTCTGCCAAATCCCCCTCAGCCTCTTGGATTGAAACCTCTCTGATTATTATACTGTGGACCACCTCCTTCTATCGTGAAATTTTCCTCTTGAATTATATACATATCTTAAGTGTTCTCTCTCATCAAATCGAATGCGCAACAGTCCTTCTCTTCGTGCCCTATTAACTTGCAAAAGTTACAAAATAAATTTCGAGGCGTACACTGATATTTTTGCACCATTGGACAATTTGGCGAGTGATGCCCCCAATTCTTGCAAATTTCACAATATCCTCCTCCTGGTACTAGGTTTGGTGCTCTAGTTTCCAAATACTGCACAAAGGCTGGGCAATCATCCTTTTGGTGGCCTTCGGTATTACATTAGGTACACCATATGTGTTCCCGTTTTTGCCTTCCTTTCATTAGTTCTTCTAGTTGGATCGTTAGGGTGACTAATTGTGTCTAGAATTGAGCCATCCCCCCATCATCTCCTATAGGAGATGCTTCCATCTTCATTGCAATCTCCAAAGCTTCAGACTATGACGCAACCTTTTGTTGAATCAATGGGAAGTGAATGTGTGGTAGTAGTCTTGCAATAAACCATTCTCTGTGTTGTTGATCAGGAATTTGGAACGTCAATGTCCCCATCAAATCCTTAAATATTTGATCATAGTCCCAAACTGACTCAGTCTACACCTATTTTATTTCCTTCAACTCTGTAGTGTACTTCGACTCAGACTTTGGTTTCTTTAACTCTTTCAATAACGCTTGTCGAATCACTGCCATGGTCCTAGTTTGACCTGCTGGTGTAGTACTATGTAGTTTCATGTACCATACTAATGTGTGGCCTATAAATGGTGTTTCCAATTACGCAATATTTGTGGCCCCATCCTGGACATTCTTCGCAGCCCAAATTGTCTCACATACAAATAGATGTTGTTTTTGGTACTCCAACCCCACTCCCTGGAACTCAGACATTCTCACTGTATTGTCTAACCCTACCATGGTGTATTACATAGTACCTCCCCCCGATGTAGTTGGATGATTCTGACTCAATGCACTTCTTCCAGTACTTGGGATACTATTGTGTTGTCTTCCTCTACTAACTATAATGATCATTGTATGTTATTTATATATGGCACATTCATCATTGTAATGATCAATCGATCTCACACATCTCATATAAAAATTCAACACAAAGTATCATTTCCTTTCTCCTTGAGGAAAATTCTCCTTTTATGCGATCTCTAGTTGGTTAGAGACGATTGAGTATGGGTGAAAGGAGTTAGGCAATTAACCAAACTTGTAACTCAACATTTAATTAGGCATAATTATATTGTTTTTAGCATTTATTGACATGTATGCAATTGTCCCTTGGGTAACCCACATATATGCATGATGTATAACTGATAGGGCACATACATCCTCCAAAAAAATATTTTTTAAAAGGACTCAAGGAGGTATGGGGAAGAGTTGTATGTAAGGAGGATAGGGATTAGGCCAATAAGAGCATCAATGTTTCAATAGTGGCAATTGACGTTATAACACTATCAAAGGAAGACCTATTTATGGAGGCCAACACAAGTTTAATGCAAGTGTTCACAAATGGGCACTAGCTATCAACATGCCCAAGGGTAGCTTATTGATCAAGTTCGAAACAACTCCCTAGGTAAACGATTCAGGTAATCACTTAGAGAACTATATTTTTCATAGAAGAGATTTATTGTAGAAAAATCAGTTAGAGGAATCCAATTCAAAAAATATGTTTGGGATAACTAACATGAGAACACTAATGACCAATGGGACAATACTAATCATTTCTACCATAATTCTTCCATATTGCACAAACAAATGATGCAACAATGAATTGTAGAGATTCTTCTTGCATCCCTCTCATTGTTTAGTTTTTTATAGTTCACATGCTAGATGTTATCACCCCAATCTCCCTAGCCACATTTTGCATGTATTTCCTTCTATGGCAGTTTTGTAGAGTTCTTTAATCCTATAATTCCAATGTTGACTTGATTTATTACATAGCATTGACATACATGTTATATGTAGTGACCTTATACAATATTACTTTGATTTTGCATGCTTCTTTCCATTTAGCTATGGTATCATTATATGGGATGAAATCCATTCATTTATGATGAGTTTTATTCCTCTTCCGTATAATGTCAAATCATTCATGATGAAATTAATCTATGGCTATATTTGATACTCTCAATTAGAATATAGGACCTTGGATGATTTCATGTGCTAGCTTACTCACTTTGCATGGTTACAAACATAGATATAGCCCCATAGGTAATAGTTCTGGATCATGTTATGAGAGCATCAGTATTTCATACATGTCACACAAGGTATCCAATACATATATGCAAATACAATACAATCACTTGCAATAGTCCTGCCATCAATAAACCCCATGGGAGTAACACCAATTTAAGTTGATGGATCGGCAACAATTTAAGTTCTAGATAACAATAATAATAATAATCTATTTTTAAGGTCACGACCAAGCCACACCAAATTGGTGTATGAGACCCCCTTGTTTGTGGGACAAGGGACTCCCTCCGCCCAACGATTTGACTGGTAAAGTCTACGGAGGCATACATACCCTACCCCCCTCTAGATTTGAACTTGTGACCTCTTAGGAGGAAACACATGTTCTTAACCATTAGGCCCACTCAGACTGTATAGAAAGAAATGGTATAGGCTATGTATAGAGAAACTCATTTGTAGCTAAACTCAAAGGTAGGAGCAAACCTAGTTGAAACATTCATTTCATAATCCCTAGCAATAGAGGAAGATCTAGATTGATACCCAGTAGCTATTGAGATGGATATAGTCCTAAGTGAAGAACAAGAAGAGGAGGAAAAGGTAGTTGCTTAATCAATCCTACCATGTTTTGTCAATGCATCTAGGTTACTATTTCATAAGAGTTTATGCATCTTACTATGGATCTAAATCTCAAATATAGTATGTTCCAAATATCCCTAAAGTTGTAGTGCATTTGTACATGTTTTCATTTCTAATGTTCCTAAATCTATCATTTAAGAACCATAACTTGTTTAAAAAGCATATAATCTAGCAATATGAGAAGAGGAAGAAAAGGAATATGTAGGGCCAACTTATATTTCTCTATGCCCTTCCTAAAATTTCATAGGCCCTTCATAAAGAGCCAAGTCACATCATAGACTAAAAATTCACAAAAATCAAATGACAAATACCCCAAAATATATCATTACAATTGTCCCAAAATAGGTCCAGCACTATTGTTGTAGCCAAGCCAAGTTATATATCCCAAATTTACAATCAATATTATTATGCTTAAGGTCAATATTATTTTCTCAACAAAGTCAAGACTAAGTTTCGGGTTCAATTTTTTTTATGTATGCCAATACTTAAACATAATAGTTTATGTAAGATCTAGAATGGGGAAATTCAAGAGTATCAAATCTCCAATTCTTGGATCTATGTAAAGGGGAATTCTCATAGAAAACTTATTTACTATGTTGAATATAGGGACACCATTTCAAGCCATTATTAATAAAAATCAAATTATCTACTGCAAAAGGAAAAAACTACAATCTCACCTTTTATAGCTCAACTAGATCAATATTTAGGAATAACATAGTTATCTAGGAATAATTAGCAAAACTTCTTTTTTGAAAAAGTCTTGATTGTAAGTATAGTCCAAAATATTTTAACAAAAAATGTTCTTAACATAGTGTAAAGTTATGGGGTTTGTAGATTTATTTAACAGAAAAAGTGCATGGAACAAAAATGTTGTTCCAAGGGGTCACGTTTATTGATCCAAAATGGATCCAGGAACCAAAATGGGTCCAGGAAGGCCTAAAAATCAAAGTGCTCAGAATATCTTCAAAATGGACGTGTGTGTAGGCCTCGTTGTTACGAACCCAACACAACTTCAATGGGCTCAAACGGATGTTGTATGAGAAAGATATTGTGTTCTGTTTGTTTTGCCAAACAGGCAAATTTTTTTATGATTGTGCAGTCCGTATAGTGTTGACGTGGCAACTGACTGTACAGGCTGTATGACCGTACAGTGACGTGAAAGAGGAATGGCATGATGACTGGGCATATGTTGGTGGCAGGTGGACGACGTTTTTTTTGACATGTGTCCTCATCTAAGGCGAATGTAATGGTGCCACGTGGCACCCCTCCGTTGGTTGTTGTGGAAAAATTTTATGGACTCCATGGGAGTCGAACCCACGACCTCTGGGCATGGGGGAATGGTTTGGTAGGGATGGTCTACCAGTCCGCCCAAGGTACTTCTTATACCATAATGTTCAAACATTATATTTGAATTGAATGCGGGCTTATTTTTGTGGAGAAAAGGGTCAGGGCTAGGCCCCAGCCACCGGCGCAACACACAACATAGAACCCTGCCACATGACTCACTCCCTTATACTTTGGTGTGGATTTGTGGGGTTAGAGCCCGGTCGATAGGGCTAGGCCACCGACCAAGGCGCATGACCAGGTGCTAGGAACTAGAGGCTATAACGGATGTGGGTGTGTGGAGTTCAAGGTTGTGGACACATGGCCACACATGCGACTAAGGGCCGAAGTTTGGGGGCTAATGACCAGGGGTGCGCCAGCCTATGGACACATGGCCTTGTCCCATGTGACCTGGATCCCGAAGATAAGGGGATGTGCCCAATATTTGCCAATTTTTGGGTCTTTAAACTATATATTATGATTTTATTTGATTTTTCAGTCTGTTTTGGGAGATTTTGGCCATATTTGGAGGATCTGGAGCCCTTTTTGAGACCATACCTTGGGAGGAAGTTGGGAGCTTGTTGCCAACTTCAAGCCTCTATAAACCAGAGGTTCTTGGCAGCCTAGAGGAGGTTCAGAAGAGGAGAAATGCTGAATAATTGTAAAGCCAAAGCCATTTTTATGCAAGGAAGCCATTGAGGAGAGCAACTTTGCAGGCCATTTCTGGGAGCTTCGTTCATCCATTTTAAATGCTGTTAGTTGTGATGGGTTCTTGAGATCTAGAAGAACACAACCAGATCAGTTTGTAATCCATTTGACACTTTTATGATGTACTTTTGAAGCTTTGAATATAAATAAGAAAGCCTCACCCACTGAGACAAAGGCCCGGAGACGTAGGCGATATTGCCGAACTCCGTTAACAACTTTTGTTGTTATGGTTTGCTGATTCTTTTGCTTATTTCCAGATCTGTATATCTTATTATGGATGCCATGTTAAATCTTTAATTCTTCCTTTTTCTTCAAATTCTTAAATGGTTAATGAACTCATGTTTTAAAACTCAACCATAGTCTTTAAAAGATCTTTACGGATCAAGTGGTATCAGAGCTAGTTGATGGTTGGTTTTTGAGTTTTCATGATTACAAGGGAAAAGATGAATCGTGGTGAAGTCGAGCTTGTTGAAGAGAATCCTGAGATTGGATTGAGAAAGAGAATTTCTCAAAGAGAGAAGATGGCATCGTAAGAGGGGCTTTCTCACGAGGAGAAAGAGTTTCGAAAGACTTTCTTCGCCATGTCGGAGATGGTGAAGGTTCTATATGATGATTACTTGGAGCAGAAGAGATCGATTCTAGGTGAATATTCAAAAGTCAAAAGTGAAGAAGGAGAGGATCCTTCTAAAACTCCTCCTTCACCTCCTTCTTCTTCAAGTACAAGTTCCAAGTCCACCGCAAGAAAACATTCCCATCAACATAAACATGATATGCCTTTACTTAAGCTTGATGTGAAATTTGAATTACCCATGTATGATGGTGACGTCAATGCAGAGAGGCTTGATAATTGGTTCAGACAGATGGAAGTTTATTGCAGTGTGCAACAAATCAAGGATGAGGCAACTTAAATCAAATTGGCATTGCTTCTACTTGTGAGCACAACACTCATCTGGTGGCAAAGCAAGTTGCAAAATGGCATGCAACAAGTGGGTAATGTATTTCCATCATGGAAAGTTTTTGTTTCTGCTCTTAGAAAGCAATTTTATCCTTTGGGCTATAAAGAGAAGGCTTTAATTGAATGTCAAGGTCTTAAACTAAGAAAGGGACAAACAATGTAAGAATACATAGATGAATTTTGTAAGATGGCATTAATGTTAGACATTCCATTACATACCCAAGAAACTCTTATGAAGTATATAGGAGGTTTACCTGCACACATTTGTAACACTGTATTTATGTTTGGACCTACTAATCTTGATGAGGTTTTTGTTCAAGCAACATACATTGAAGCAGGGAAAATAGGAGTTGGTGTATCAGGGGAATCGTCTTCGATAAAAGAGGACAAAAGGAAGTGGAATGACAAGTAGGGAAATTCAGTGGCAAGAAAGGAAGAGAAGCTCTCCTGCAAGCATTGCAAGAAAGAAGGGCATGATGATGACCATTGCTAGCAATTGCATCCCGAGAAGAGACCGAAGTGGTTCAAAGAGAGAAAAGGGAGGAAAACAGTTGCAGCAGCATCACGACCAATAGACTTGGGATCAGATTCGGGTGATGAATCTAAAATCACAACAGTTGGTTTGACAGGTAAAATTGGTGATGGATTTGATTCTAGAAGTAAATTGTTTCACATAAGGGTCATAATGAGGCATACTAAGGTCGACACATTGATAGATAATGGATCTCAATCTAACTTGATTTCAAAGGAAGTGGTTAAACAATTGGGATTAAACACTCAGATGCATCATAATCTTTACTCGGTTAAATGGATAAGAAACAACCATAAATTGCACATAACAAAGCAATGCACATTAAAGTTTGCAATTTCATCTAAGTTTGTGGATGAGGTAATATGTGATGTGGTGCCACTTAATGAATGTAAAATGGTCTTAGGCAGTCCTTATTTGTATGATCGTAAAGAAATCTTCTACAGGGAACAAAATTAATATCACTTAATCAAAGCAGGAAAGGAATATGTTGTACATGCTCATCACTTAAAAGAAAATCAATCTCTTCAAAAAATGGAACAATTAAGGAAGGCAGGTCATGCAAGAAACACACCTATAATTGTCCCAAATCAAGCAATTGATCTTAAGCATGAACATGAGATGATTGTAGAATGGAAGTTCAATCATAATTTGCTTCAAGATAAGATAATGTCGTGCAAGTACTACAAACATATTAGCTCATTCGCAATCATATTTCTGATGTTATCATTGCTAATGTTGTCAACATGGATGATAGTTGCTTCAGTAAGATGTGACAAAGTACAAGTGGCTAACAATTTGCTATCAGTTGTCATGGTTGTTTTACAGTTGATCTTCATGAAACACGTGCACAAGACAAAGTTTAAAGATAGAGAACAAGTGGGGTGGCCTATCCGTCACTTGATGACTGGTTAGTAACCTTTTGGAGGACCAAAAGGTCTTAGTGGGGAGGAGTGATCCAAAATGGATCCAGGAACCAAAATGGGTCCAGGAAGGCCTAAAAATAAAAGTGTTTAGAATCGCTTCAAAACGAATGTGTGCGTAAGCCTCGTCGTTACGAACCCAATGCAACTTGAATGGGCTCAAACAGACATCATATGAGAAATATATCACATTCTGTTCATTTTTTCGAACAAGCAAAATTTTTGATGACTGTGCAGTCCGTACAGCCTGTACAGTGCTGACGTGGAAGCTGACTGTATAGGTCGTACAACCATACAATGACGTGGCAGAGGAATGATATGTTGACTGGGAAAATGTTGGTGGTAGGTGGACGAATTGTTTGTTGACACATGTCCTCATCTAGGCGAATGTAATGGTGCCATGTGGCCCAGTCGTGGGCTACCACGTGGCAACCCTCTATTGGTTGTTGTGGAAAAATTTTATGGACTCCATGGGAGTCGAACTCGTGACCTTCGGGCGTGGAGGAATGGTTTGGCAGGGTTGGGCTACCAGCTCGCCTAAGGTACTTCTTATACCATAATG